>BJBW01005507.1:86922-106199 GCA_004320125.1 Scolopax mira
CTGCAGGGGGGTCGGACTAGATGACCTTTGGAGGTCCCTTCTGGCACAGATGTTTCTATGAAAATGTGGCATTTTAGGCTGAAGCATTTTTCAGTATCTTTGGGCTGGGGGGGGGGGGGGGCAGTACAAGTGACATGAGAATTACCAGCTACCACAATTAAAACCAAGCAAAAGCAAAAAAGGTTCTTTATGGCAATAATAAAAAAAATCTTTCCGCATTAATCATGTTACTGATTTTACTCTTTCTAGAAACAGATAGAAGGGTAAGGTAAGGTATGATCCCCGATAACGTGCTCCTACAACAGTTTGAAGCCGCCGCAGCAGATCTGCGCCCCTGACACCCAACTACTCTCCCGCGCTAAACTCAAACCAGAAACCGGAGGCAAAACCCGTTTTTTCCCCATCCGTTTTCCAGCCGCATCCATTCTCCCGGCTGCCCGTCTCCCCTCACCCCCCGGGAGTCACCGCCGCAGACCGGAGCCGAGGGCACCACCGCTGCCCGAACCTCCCCACCCCCTCCCCTTCCTCCCTGTACCGGAGTGGCGGAACTGCGGGGGGCTGGAGAAGAGGGCCTCGGGGCCGGCGGGGCTCTGCGTGCCGACGAGCGGGGAGGTGGGCATGGGCTGCAGCTCGCCGGTGGAGGTCGAGTCGTCCGCCCTGCGCTTCTGCGACGGAGGAGACCGAGCATCTTGCGCTGCGAGACACAAAGCGGAGGCGGCGCTGAAAGCCCCGGAGGTGCGGGCACGGCGGCCGGGGGGACACTCCCCCACACCCCGGGGCGGAGGGACGGGCAGACGCGGCCCGGGGAGCAGCGGGCCGCCTCCCGCCTCGTTCCCAAAACACTTACGGGTCGGGGGGTTGCTGCTCCGGCCGCGCTTCCCACGGCGGCGGCTGGGGGTGGAGGCGGGCGACGACATGGTGGTGCTGCGGTTCCCGCGGCGGTCCTACCTATGGGGGGGCAATAAGAACGCGGGCTGCGGGCGGCTCCGCCACCGGCCGGACCTCGACCCCCAAGTG
Source organism: Scolopax mira (assembly GCA_004320125.1). Taxonomy (NCBI): domain Eukaryota; kingdom Metazoa; phylum Chordata; class Aves; order Charadriiformes; family Scolopacidae; genus Scolopax; species Scolopax mira. The sequence goes on from BJBW01005507.1 coordinate 87,940, forward strand.
GCGGCTCCACTCCCTCTCTCCACCCATCCCGCCGGGGCAGAGGGGCGGCGGGAACCGACCCCGGCCCCCGGTATGTCCCCTCGACCCCACACACCTCCGCCACCCCGGGACACTCCGCGCCAAGCAAGCGGCGTGCGCGCGCTCTCGCGGGCTTTCTGGCCAATGGGAAGGGGGGATCGCAACGGGAGCGCCCAACTCATGTAGGAAGGGGGAGAGGGTGAGGGAACGGAGAAGGAAAGGAGGAAGGAGAATGAATCCCCCGGGCCCCCGAGGTGAGGGTCGTGGTCCGCCCGAGGTGCCGCGGCACGGACAGCAGTACAGCGCGGGCGCTCCCTGTGCTGCGGGATGGAGGCTGCCCCCGGCAATACCACACACACCCCTGCAGCCCAGAGTGGAGCAGCCCGCACCCGAGCGAATTTCGCGGCAAAACTCATCCCGCAGTGGGGCAGGGAGGCGGGGGGGGGAGGGTATCAACTCCCTGCGTGCCCTGAGCCGATCCCGCGGTGGGAGACAGACAAACGCCCCCGAACCCTCTTCCCTCCCACCGCTACTGAGACCATAGTGCCGCTCCGCTCCTCTCGGAACGCTCTGCCCGAGGCCTACCCGCGCTTCTCGCAGCGGTGCCACACCGTGTCCCCCCTCACCCGCCTGCCCGTGTTGGATCCGGCCCGGGGCGGGCCTTTCCCTCTCGCTTCCGCCTTCCCACCCTACCCCTCTCCCCCGGTGCCGCCGGCTGCCGTGCCGGTCCGCCGCACTATGGCCGGCGTCCAGGAGTCCCTGCTTCAGCTGCACCGCTGCCTCCAGTCCGGCGATGCCGCCGGCTCCGCCCTGCACGGCTACAGCCTCCTCCGCAGCCTGGGGGAGACCTGCCTCACCAGCCCGGCGGGCGGCGCGCAGGGTGCGCCCTCGGGCCCGGCCTGACCGGGGAGGGTGGTGACGGGGATGGGGGGGGAGCAGGGGGGAGAGACGACACCTCAGGGGCTCCGAGCGAGGCCTGGGGCGGGCGTTGACGCGCTGGTGTTTTTAAAACAGCTCCAAGCCTTCTGTAGCGAGTCCAGAGGAGGGTCACCAGGATGATGAGAGGGCTGGGGCACCTCTCCTGTGAGGAGAGGCTGAGGGAGCTGGGGTTGTTCAGCCTGGAGAAGAGGAGGCTCCAGGGAGATCTCATAGCAGCCTTCCAGTACCTGAGGGGGGCTACAGGAGAGATGGGGAGGGACTTTATCTGCGAGTGTGGTGGTGAGACAACAGGTTGCCCCCAAGGAAGCTGTGGATGCCCTATCCCTGGAGGTGTTCAAGGCCAGGCTGGATGGGGCTTTGAGCAACCTGCTCTGGTGGGAGGTGTCCCTGCCCATGACAGGGGGTTGGAACTACATGATCCTTAAGGTCCTTTCCAACTCTAACCATTCTGTGATCCTATGATGAGAAGGCTGGTGAAACATTGGCATAGGTTGTCCAGAGAGCTGGTATACCCCCATCCCTGGAAGCCTTCAAGGTCAGGTTGGATGGGGCTCTGAGCAGCCTGATCTAACTGAAGATGTCCCAGTTCTTCGCAGGGTGGGAGGGTGGACTGGATGACCTTTAAAGGTCCCTTCTAACCCAAACTATCCTATGAACTGCTCAGCTTGGGGAGGGCTTGTTAAAGTGGGGGGGGGGCACACACCAAATCTCTGGTCCAGCTCTGCCTTCCCTCAGTTCTGAACTCAGCAGCTGAGGGCTGCTAGAATTACAGAAGAAGTTGATGTTGAGGGAGAGATTGCCTGTTGCCCCAAATAACCATTTCCCTCAGTAAAAATACTTCAGTGTGTGCCCCTTCTTGCCAGCCTGCTCCCAGGTTATCTTTCCCTGGGCCCCGAGCAGGGCCAGGTCCCTGCATGAAGTCAGAGGCACAGGGCCAGAGTCCACGGGCAGGCCAGAAGCACCCACATTAAGGTGTGGGTTTTTCTGGTGACAAGCATCCATCCCGTCCAAGGTGTTAAGAATTCGTTGCACAAGGTGACGGGTGGAATACTGCCCAGCCCTGCCTGCCTGAGAAAGGAAACCAACCCCCTGATGGTTTGTTCCCTTCCCCGCAGCACTGCACCTGTCCCTGGTGTTCTCCCAGACGCATGGCTTACTCGTCTTTATCCACAAGTCCCTTGGCATCGAGGAGGTGAGCTGGTAAACTTTAATTTTTAAAGAAATGTTTGGATGGTGCTATATGAACGGCATCGTATGTTATACACGTTTAAACTATTTATTTATTTTTTTTTTAACCCTAGTTTCGAGATTGCAGGGAAGAAGCACTGAAGTTTCTTTGTGTCTTTATGGAAAAAGTTGGTGACAAAGTTCATCCTTATGCCTGTAATATTAAGGTGGGTAAAAGAAAATTATTTCCTAAAGGTCATTGCCAAATGGTTGAAACAATTCTGGTGGGTTTCATACCATAACAATAGATTCATAACTATCCTTCACAAATCCCACTCTGCCTTACCTGGCTCTTGTGTCCAAGTAGAGATGAAATAACTTGATTGATATAAAGTGTAACTAATACGACAGAGAAGAGTGGAATTGTTCCTTCAAGTTCCTTCAAGAAGTTAATTTTATTAACTTCTCTTTATAGAATGAAATCAGTATTGATTCTTATTGAAAATAAGTTATTGATGTTACAGAATGATACGATATGGAGTTGGAGATCGTCTAGTCGAACACCCAAAAATAATATATATATAAATATATTGAATATATTTAAATAATAGTTATAACTTTAAATTTATACAGACTAAATTAATAAAGTAATACTTTAAATGTTTCTATAGGTTAATTTTAAATACTGATTTTTAGGTTTTTTTCCTGCAAAATTTTGAGTTTTGCAGTGTATACAGAAATTGGTGAAAACTACCTCTAAACATGAAGTTTCTCGAGTCTAGATGGCTGCATAATGCTGCTTTGCATAGAAATGCTTGACTGCACCACTGCACTTTCTGATCTCAAATTAGTAGCAATGTGTTGTAAGGGATGATAGTACAGAGGTGGAAAATTTGCAGTGTGCCTTTTTTTCCAGAAACTGCACTTTATTTGCTTGAGCTGGGATTTGTTATGTCAGATAGTGCTGCAGTGTTGTCAGTGAAATCACTTGCATAACTGAATATTTCTATTGGTTTTGTTAAAAACCTGAAACATGTTAGGAACAGATACTTCAAAGAGGTAGATGAATGTTAGCTTTGAATTCCCTGCTCTACTTACAAGTATTATAATCTCCATTTTCTTTCCTATCTAGCAAACTTGTATTGTTGTTTATACAAAAGAGAGAGCAGCAAAATGTAAAATCCCAGCTCTGGAACTTCTGATTAAGGTAAAATGCATTTTATAAATCTCTCGTTTCTAGAAAAAGTAGAAAAACTGTTGTATTCCTATAGTTGTGCTATACAGTGCAGAAAATTTGTAGTCTACAATAGCATGAGAATAATAATATTTAGTTGTTAGTAAGAAGTATGTCTTAACAATAGATTGGTTTTGATATTCCTCAAGTAGGTTGCTTAGATGTGAGCATGTCATTGCTTCATCTGCTAGAGCAGATGTTTTAGGGGTAGTTGCAGATCTCTCTCCCAGTTTATTATGGCTCTTTAAGAAGAGTTTTTGCAGTTCTATTGTAGAACTTACTCTACCTTAAAATATTATATACTAGTAATATTATCTTAGACACAGTAGGTGAAAGGCATAGAGGAGAAGGGCTTTTTTTACAGAAGTTGTGTTACTGTATGAGGCAGTAATTTCATAATGTGCTTCCTTAGAATGCATTAGACCCTTGTTTTGCATATGCTTTTGTGCCTACTTGATTTTGTTTATAAGAAGCAAAACTCCCTTCTGAGTTATTCTGAGTCTGTTCATCTGTGCATTGGATAGACTTTATTACAGCACGGAGAGAAATACAATATTATAAAGACTACTGCAGACTTGCTAAGCCTGTGCTCTTGTGGTGTATTTATGTACATGTATATATATATTATATATATAATTTTTGTGTAGATGATCTATATATGATATGCCTAATATTTTATGTTTAATATTAATATATAAATTTAAAATTACAAATATGACATATATAGGAAGGTAGTTTGTTGTTAAAGTAGATTTCATGCCAATACTCTTTCCTGGACCAGTCACCTTAAATCTCTTTAATTGAATAGCATACTTCAGCTGAAGTTACACATATGAGCTGGGGTTTTTATTTAGACCAAACATGTTTGTGATGGCGATATTAATGATTTTCCTAAGTTTTCATTTTTTTAAAATCTTAGTTGCTCCAAAGTTTACGACGTTCCTGTCTGATGGAAGAAATGAAAGTTGGGGAGATATTTAATAAATTTTATGGGGAGCTTGCCACAAAAAGTAAAATTTCTGATACAGGTAGGCTTTATTTTTTTCAGTCAATGTTCATTGTTTTGCTTACACTCAGTTTTTATTAGATTATACCCTATGGAAATGTATAATTGTCGTTCCTATGGCAAGTATGTTTAAAAATTGTGTCATGTTTGAGGGCTAGTAAAATTTGTTCAGGCCTTCCAATTATAGTCATGCAGTTAGCTGATTCTTAGCAGACTTGTATATATGTGTGAGCTAACATGTGAGGTGAAATCATATACTTTAATTTAGTGGTGGCAGATTGCACCTAACTTAAACATAGGTCTGGTTTAGGATTCCCAACATGAAAGTGTATTTGTATGTCTAATGTGTTATTATTAGTCCCTGGATGCCTAAATCCTGAAAGTAATTCCAGCTTTCTTGTTGTTAACCAACTTAACTTTTCTAGACTCTTAGTTTACTTTTTTTTTTTTTTCTACATTCTCTGCTAACCTGGTGTAGCCACATCTTTGAATTTACTTTTCTCCTTGTTTAATAACTATACACACACACACCTCTATAGCTTTGGGTCTTAGGAGTAGTCCTGGTCCCTCCAGTGGATGCTCTTATCAAAAGCAGAGGCTGCCTGTCTCTGCCAAAACTCGTGTAAACTTCAGCTCAGTTGCTAAAGCTCTTTGTAACCTTATTCCAACTCCAAGCAGTTTTGTCCTCGGAGCTGTGCTTTTAGCGTGATAGCTCCTGCATTGGTCATGCTGAAAGCGAGCTCATCTGTTCCTGCCTTGCCTCATTATGCTATTTATGATATAAGCATACTCCTATGAGCTCTAGTTTGATCACCTTGGTTAGCTCCAGCTGAAATCTTCACTTGGCAGATGTAGCCCTCACAATACTTGCTGTGCCTGTGTAGAACCCCTTAGTCTGAACTCAAGCCTAGAAACTTCTGCTGTTGGCCTTAATCTGGATGGTACTTAAAATACCCACCATAACCTCAAGGCCAGCAGCAAGCTTGAATTATTGGTAAATCAGTGGACGTGTTCTTTATTAATTCAGCTTTATAAACCACGTTTAAAATGAGTAAACATGTTTAACTTAGTAATACAAGAGGAGAGTGTATATCACGTTGTAGAATGTAGATATATGTACGTATGTACATAGGACAAGGGGTAATGGTTTTAAACTGAAAGAGGGGAGATTTAGACATTAGGAAGAAATTCTTTACTGTGAGTATGGTGAGACACTGGAACAGGTTGCCCAGAGAAGTTGTGGCTGCCCCATCCCTAGAAGCATTCAAGACCAGGCTGGATGGGGCTTTGAGCAACCTGGTCTGGTGGGAGGTGTCCCTGCCCAGGGCAGGGGGTTAGAACTCAATGATCTTTGAGGTCCCTTCCAACTCTGACCATTCTATGATTCTGCGATCCTGTCCCTGGATCGCAGGGAGAAGAATTCAACACTTCCCTCTCCATGTCCATGTACGTCATAAAGGGCTGTCTTTCCCACATGTTAATCACCAATTAAAATTAAACCATCAGAGATGGGTTCTCATGGTTGCAAGTTACAAGGAATTGCAATGGAAATGTCAAACTAGTTATTTCAGTAATTAATAATAATAATATTAAATTGCTTTCTAGTACTGGAGAAGATTTATGAGCTTTTGGGAGTTTTGGGAGAGGTCCAGCCTAGTGACATGATTAACAATTCTGAAAGACTCTTCCGAGCTTATCTGGGAGAGCTTAAAACACAGGTATGATTGGAATTTATTTTCTGACTCTTGCATCTCTTTGTTGTTTTTTTTTCCCTTGGCGTGTAGAGCTGTATGTTGGAATACTGTTGTAACTAGTGCAATTTGTAGGGGTCTAACTGGACAATCATAAATGCTTCCTTAAGGACTGTTAAAGTTTGTGTTCTCTGGTTCCGAGAAGCTTTCAAAGTAAAAATCCAAAGCCATCAGTAACAGCGATTTAACCAATTTACTGTGAGAAAAGATGGCATGTTATGATCATTGCAGTGCACTGGAAGTTTCTGTTTTGGTCTCTACTAGCTGCAAAATCCTTCCACTTCAGATAATAGTTCTGCTGAACTTTGCTTTCCTGTATTCTGCACTTTTAAGACATAAATTTGCTATGATTGGTCTTGCTAGAACGTATGTCATGATTTTCAAAGGATTTCTTATGTTTCTGTAGTTAAAATCCCTCCCAAGTGCTATGTAACTTCTGAGTAGTAGATGTTTCTGTGAACTTGTGATCATAGAGGTAGGTGTTGACATAATTGAATTAAGTTGGAATATGTTATTTTATCTATACTTCTAGGAACTGGGAAGCCTCATTGTGAATTCATCTTAGCTTGAATGTAATATTTTTTTCAATTCTGACTTTTTTTAGATGACATCAGCTACAAGGGTACCCAAGCTGACAGTTGTAGCAGGATGTCTGAGGGGACTGACTGCGCTCATGTACAACTTTACCAAGTCTGTGGAGGAAGGTATGTTCTCTTCCTATGTGAAAGACAGTGACACAGTTTGATATAAATTCGGGACTGGTGAGACCCCACTTCGAGTGCTGTGTCCAGTTTTGGTCCCCTTACCACAAGAAAGACATTGAGGTGCTGGAGCGGGTCCAGAGAAGGGCAACGAAGCTGGTGAGGAAGCTGGAAGCTGGACTCTGGAGAGTAAGTCTTATGAGGAGAGGCTGAGGGAGCTGGGGTTGTTCAGCCTGGAGAAGAGGAGACTGAGGGGAGACCTTATCACTCTCTAGAGCTACCTGAAAGGAGCCTGTAGGGAGGCAGGGGTCGGTCTCTTCTCCCAAGTCATAGGTGATAGGGCAAGAGGTAATGGCATCAAGTCGTGCCAGCGGAGGTTCAGATTGGATACTCGGAAAGATATTTATATTGAAAGGTTTATTAAGCATTGGAATGGGCTGCCCAGGGAGGTGGTTGAGGTACCATCCCTGGAGGTATTCTAAAGACTGGTTGCCATAGTGCTTAGAGACGTAGTTTAGTGATGGTTTTTTTATCAGAGTTAGGAGTAGATGATCTTAAAGGTTCCTTCCAAGCTAGACAATTCTATGATTCTGTATTTTAATCGTTACACAGCCAACAAGCGGCACCGTTTTGTCCTGTGAACTCAGAATGAAAATTTCCCCACTGGTAGATGGTTTATGCAAAAGCAAGGTCTGTCCAATTACATGGTCCTCATAGTCTGTCTTTGTGTGGAGCGGCTTCAACGTTATGTTTCTGTACATAAATGTTTGAAGTGCTGTTTTCAAACCAGAGATTGGGCAGCTCTGAAGCCACACTGAAGCTGGAATGTGGTTCTATACAGAGATATGTTTCCCTTATAGGAGACATTTCTGTTAAAACATGAGAACATGTTTTAATGTGTTTCTAAAACATAAGAAAAATCAATGAATGTACAATTTTTTTCAAATTTAAAAGTATTTCAGGAAAAAGCATCTCTTAAAATGAGACCTATAAGGCTTTCCGATACTGCTTCTTCATAGCAAACTTTGGATTAAAAGTATCTTTGTTTTCACTCTATCCCTTGTGTGTCAATACTGAAATACTCGTTATTGGATTGTTCTGCAGATCCTCAGACTTCAAAGGAGATTTTTGATTTTGCAATGAAAGCAATCAACCCACAGGTAAATCTGCCACATGTTAATTGTTCCACATAAATGAATTAGCCCTGATGAAGAATAAATCACATATGACAAACCTTTTCTGATGTTACAGGTTGATCAGAAGCGATACGCAGTACATCTAGGTAAGATTGTAAATTATTTCCATTTTTGCTGAGGTGGATATTATACATACAATGGTGTCTTCTCTCTGGAGTTATTTATTCCCTGCTGGCTGTCTTCTGTCTTCTAAGCTGGTTGGGCAAAACTGGTGTACTTTAAGTTGGAATCTAAAGAATTAAACATGCATTTGGTTACTCTAGAGAAGGTCTGAACAGCTTATGAACAGCAGCATTACACTTCATGCCCTTTACCCCTCTGCAGTACTACAATACCCTGGTATGAGTAGGGAATCATGGTAGAAGTAGAAATAAGAAGAATGTAGCAAATGAGGAAAAAAGAGAAGATGGTGGGTAGGGTTAAAGGGGAAAATAGAAAGAGAAGGGGAATTTCACTGGAAGGAGGAGGAGAAAATTTCAAACTAATTAAGTTCATGAAGAGAATGAGAAATTGGCCTGTGAAATATGAGTGGCTTATGCACCGATTGCAAAACTGCTCAGACGTTTCATTTATGTCTTGACATTTCATTTATGCTTATATTTGTGTTTGTGAAATTACCTATGGTCTGAACTTCTAATTTGTCTGCACTGCAGTTGGTGGAGGAGGGGATTTGGGCGTATGTCCTGACCACAGAAACCAAATCCTGGTGAATTGTGTGATCGAATATTATTATTAGTGACCAGTAGTGTCCCTTTCTTTTTCACTGTTAATATAAATTATTTCAGAACACTTCTGTTTCCCATAATGGTGTACATTAAAAAAGATAATTTTGGAAGGTCGTTTTTATGCTAAAGTTCTTGATATTTCGATACTGATATTGTAACGGCTAGAAGAAAATGTTTTATACCTTACAGTCATGGTATGTAGACTCACCTAAAGTCCTAACGTATGCTATTATAGTCTGGTCTGGCTTTGGAAACTGCAATGACAGTCTGGGTTTTAATGAGAATTGGTTTTAAATTCTAGCTGGCTTACAGTTGTTCAGCTGGCATGCTGCTCAGTTTGGTTCCTTGCTCCTGGACAACTATGTCTCCCTCTTTGAAGCAATGTGTAAATGGTGCAGCCACACAAATCAGGAGCTGAAGAAAGCCAGTCATTCTGCACTGGATTCCTTCCTTAAGCAGGTATTGTGATTTCACTGGGATTTCTGAGACTAAAGCAAAGTCAAATTTCTTGAAATAGTGGGAATATTTGGTGCTTAGAATTTCAGTGAATCTATTTAATAAACAGTTACTTTGTTTGAAGTGCTTTGTGTTACCAGGTAGGTATTTTTTAAGACTTACTGCATTTTTGGGTGGCTTTTTTCATGTTTCTGGAAACACTGAAATTTTTGTATCTTCTTCACAGGTTTCTTTAATGGTAGCTAAGGATGCAGAGCTGCACAAGAGCAAGTTGCAGTTCTTCATGGAGCAATTCTATGGAATCATCAGAAGAATGGATTCAAGCAGCAAAGAGTTGTCCATTGCCATTCGCGGATATGGGCTTTTTGCAGCAGTACGTGCAGGAAACTTTTTCTGATAAAGCAGCAAACTGAATGGATTTAAAGCTAAGGATTCATTTGTGGATTATGTGTTGAACTTAATTAGCTACACTGTAAAATGCGTTGTGGTTGAAAATTATTAAAACATATAATGAAGGTAGTGGGAGCACTTTGCAGAATTGAGGGTTTTGGTTACTTCTGTTTGTGCACTAGTTCTGAAGTGGAAAATCAGGGGCTTCATGTACAGCTGTCACAAAGCTTAAGGTTGTGCTTAATTGCTTAGGTACAGAGAATGTGTCCTTAGCTCTGTCTGAATTTAGATGGTGATAGAATCCAGGCCGCCTCTGCTCTGGAAGCAGTTCAGATATGTTTCCTGCAGAGCAGGAATCTCAAGCAGAACAGCCAAAATGAACCGGTCACTGCAGGATGCTGCAGGAGGTAAATTGTGAAACAAGTGCAAATTTAAAAAAAACAAACCAACAAACACAACAGTGTGCTTATGTATGTTTCTACAGGTCCCAGCACAATGAAAGTTCAAAATTTGGGCTGCTGGGTTAAATATTAAATAGTAGTAGTGAATGATAATTAGCTAAACCACATTAAGGTAAGCCACTTACTACCTTAATGCAGCTAGGTTAAAATAAAAGTGAATGTTAGCAACCATAATGACGTATTTAAGATATTTATAGCCAAACTCCATGCTTTTCAGACTGGATTTGAAATCGTGTTACTGAAAGTTCAAGAATTCTTACAGTAAATTATACTGCACCAGTACACTATTATTTTAGTTCATTGTAGGTACTATGTTTCTCATACATATAGAAAGTGGAATTCTTAGTTTAGTCAGTTTATTAAGATGTATTGAGTTTCTGTCAAGATTTCAAAGGTTATAAAAGATTATTTTTATTGTGAAATGAAGACTTGGCTGGGTTTTAGTGCTACAGCTCGCGTTTGCTTGACTGTACAAAGTTGCTAAATCAGCATTATATTTTTTCTCTGTAAGCCCTGTAAAGCTATACATTCTAAGGATGTTGATGACATGTATGTTGAGCTCCTTCAGCGTTGTAAGCAAATGTACCTCACAGAAGCAGAAACAATAGATGACCATCTGTACCAGCTACCGAGTTTCCTCCAGTCCATCGCAAGTGTGATATTCCATATAGATACAGTAAGTGGAGTACTTAAAGTACCAGTCTTGTCTTTTTTTTTTTTCATGCAGCTATGGATATATAAGGAGATAGTAGCTCTGAACTTACATATGAAAGGAGGTGTTTCTTTATTTGAAATATCTTGTTTATATTTTTTTTCTTTATCTCCTAGAGGATGGGAAAAATACCAGGACAATATTTCATTGGATTTGATTTGAATAAAGAAAATGCACAGAATATGCTAAATAAAACACTACAGTGCATTGTAATGAAAACCATGATAGCCAAACGTGAATTGGTTTTTATTTATTTTAGGTGAAGCTATATATTTGGATCTGGCTTTACTCTTCTCTTTATGTGATTTATACCACTCTATTGCTGTTTTTCTTTTGATACTGAGACTTAGTATATTATCTCAGGCTGATGCTTTGATTTTCCTCTATGCTACCTGTAATGAGGGCATTCTAGATCCTAACTAGGAAGTAATTTTGGGGCAGAGAAGAAACTTTGGCTTATGTTCTGTATTCAGATTGCTGAGGATGAACAAATTTTACTGCTGTATTATTGTTGTTTTATTAAATTGGTACTTTTCTGATAAGCTTAAGACTGGGTCCACTGAAGCACTAATCTTTTTTTTTTGTTTGGTTGGTTGGTTTTTTTTTTAATATCTAAAATGAATTCACTTGTTAAGTCTTTTATTGTTCTCAGAGCAGGTCATGATGTACCACCAAAATACCTTGCTGAAATAATTTTGCATAATTCTTCACATTGATGCTGAGTTATAATCATTGTCCTTGCATGATGGGTGTGTTGTTTTTATTTCTTTTAGATTCCTGAAGTTTACACTCCAGTTCTTGAACATCTAGTTGTGCTGCAGATCAATAGTTTTCCACAATATAGTGAAAAAATGCAATTGGTCTGTTGCAGATCTATAGTAATGGTATTTCTAGCCCTCTCAGGAAAAGGTCCAGTTCTATGGAATTTTATTAGCACTGTGGGTGAGTCTGTGATACTAACTTTGTTGTGGTTTTTTGGTTTGGATTTTTTTTTTCCTCAAATTTATTATCTGTCTTTAAGAGAGATTTGTGGAGTAGCCATTTGGGATCAAAACCGAAGCATTTCCCATCTTCTAATAATGGAGGTTTAGGATTCTCAGTGTGTTATTTTTCCATATCCACTGTTAAAATGCACAAGGAATACATTCAGCAACTGCTTTGGATCATGGAATGGCTATGATCAAGGGCAGGAGAATATATTTTGTGATAATTTGTTTAAACATAAGACTTGTATTTGTGCTCTAAAGCATTGTGGGGAGAAGGGAGTTTCACAGAAAATCATATAAAAATCTTTTCAGTTACCCCTGCAAAATATTCACAGAAAGGAATGTGAGCATCATCTCTATTAGAAAGGCAGTTTTTTATGCTCTGGAACTTGTACATATTTGGAATTTTCATTTTTACTATGTGGTTAGTAAGATACAGTCCTGTGAGTATAGTAATGAATATGTCAGCACTATAGCTGACAATTCTACTAGCTTTCAGCATGCTGAAATTTCATTAAAGTTACTATAATTATGATAGTTTTATTATTATTGTAAAAAATATTATAATTTTAAAACTTTTTCCATGATTTATAGTTAATTTTCTCTGTTGCTGTGGGGTTTTCATTGTTTGCCATGTTTTTGATTTGGAATGTGGTGCTTAAGTCCCTGTTTGTGAGAGTACTGGGAGTTGTTGCCTTTTTCAATATGGGCCATGCCTTGGTCATCCCTGCATTCAGGCTCAGGAAAAAGTCAAAGCAGTACTGAAAAACAGGAGTAAGAAGCAACTTCACTGAATTTCACTGAATTTTTAGAGTTGGAAGGGACCATAGAGATCGTCTAGTCCAACTCCCCTACTGAAGCAGGATTGCCCAGAGGACATCACTCAGGACTGCATCCAGGCAGGTCTTAAAAACCTCCAGAGAAGGGGACTCCACGACCTCCTTGGGCAGCCTGTTCCAGGGCTCCATCACCCTCACTGTGAAATTGGTTCCCTGTGAAACATCCTAGTTATAGCTCTGGTTTTGGCTGTATGTGTCCTTAAGGAACGATTGTCCTTTTGCCTCTCTCTCATCATGACAGAATGTAGAAAATAGAAGACTGATTTAATTAATTGCTAAGGTAATGAGTGAAATGGATGCTGTGCCTTTTGAAGTCTGTTCAAGCAATTTTTTTTTTTAATTTCAGTGCATCAGGGGTTAATCAGAATCTTCTCCAAGCCAATCACATTTTCAAAGGTAAAATAACTGTTTATGTGTATTTATTTCATTTAGATTCCTTGAGTATACATTCCAGTTCTTGAAGATCTAGCCCAATAAACAGAGGAAGGCCCAAAGAAGCAAAACCAGTGCCATCCATTTTGATTTGTGGCTTAGTTGTTATTAGTCTCTGGTCCCTGCATCTGCTCAACATATTGAGGATGTGCCTCTTGTACAAAATGAAAAAAATAACAGGAAATAGACATTTGTTCTCAGCAGTTCTTGTTTGCTCAGGTTGTCTGTAGCAAAGTAGGTTGTACTTAAGGTTACCTAGCTTTCTTACAGGTTAACAAATTTTGGGCACTTTAAAAGTTTTCCTGAATGTTTGTGTTAAGGGAGGATTTTAAAGCTTTTTAATCCTTTGCAGCAGGATAATTATAGAGTTTCTCAAATAACTGATTGCTGGAAGGAGAAGAGCTTTAGAGACTTTTGAAAGGATGTGTTTAGTTTGTGCTCTTTTTGGATTGATTAAATGAGAAAGCTAAACATTTCCAGTTTCTACCTGCAGAAGAAATTTTATGTTGTGTTTTGTCTTGAGTCAGGTGGTACATATGCAGTGTTTCTGAGAAATATTGTGTCCTTTCAGGATTTTTTTGGAAAAGAAGCCTCTGGATCAGAAGACTCACGTGAAGCTGAAGAGGTTGGGACAGGGAGATGGAAAGTACCAACATATAAGGACTACCTGTATCTCTTTAGAACTCTACTGAACTGTGACACGATGAAGGTAAAAACATAGTTAACATGAAAATACAGAAGGAAAAATATTTCTGAGTTTTATCGCTGCTGCTGTAACCCTAGACTTTTTCCAAAAGTCATGCTGTATAACAACTGATTCCTGGATTTAGTTGGAATTTGTTTAAATTAATTAAATTAATAAATTTAATTAAACATGGCTGAATTTAGGCTTCCATATCTCAGTAACATTTAAAATTGAATTATCTGAATCATTCAAATTTGGTTTGTAAATTCAAGAAATAATTATCATTGAAACTTTGAAATGTGAACTTTTTCCTCCTACAAAGGAATGTGGCTTTGAAGATGAGAACTTTCTTACTGCAAATTCACCACTGCAGTCCCTGAATCGCTTGCTGTACGATGAATTTATAAAATCTATTTTGAAGATTATTGAAAAGTTGGACCTGACTGTTCAGAAACTGGATGTTAATGAACAGGTGAGACCTGAAGACTTGTCCATTAGTTTCTGCTATTGTAGAGGAACCAAAACGGCATTCCTTGTTTTGCTTTCACTATGCTAATATACCTCCTTGCAGTATTCTTGATGTAACCTCCATACTAGTCAAAATGTTTTACTGCATATTTCTGAATATTGCATTGCAGTGTTAGGAGATGAGAACATCAGAATCAGAAGAAGTTCATAGAGTGGTATCTAGTGGTTTTCATTTTTCTAGTTGCTTTTCCCTTATGACCAAGCATCCCACATTATTTCTTTGAAGTATTGATGTATCAATTAGTCATTGTCTGTGTCAGGCTAGCTAATAGCAGCTAGAAAAAGAGGAGGCTCTGTTTATCAGGAAAGAAGGTCTAAATGCTTTCTGTGTTGTCACAGATCCAGTATTCTTCTTCAATATTTATTTTCAGGATGAAAATGAATCTGACAGTGTTTTGGTTGGTCCTACATCTGACCCTGCTTCAAACCTTCAGCCAACGAAGCCAACAGACTTTATTGCCTTTATAAATCTAGTGGAATTCTGCAGGTATTAATGGTTTTATGTAGTTTGTAAGTTACAAAACTTTTAGAAGAAATTAAAAGTGAGATTTACTTAAGGCCCCTGTTCTGTCTTATGATGACATACCATTTCAGAATTCACAAGGTGATTAGCAGGGGAGACAGTAAGTGTGTTTCAGACATCTGTCTCATCAGTAAAAGCATCCTAGCCCATCAGCTCAGTTCTTTTTGAAGTTCACAGGAAGCAAGTAATTCATTATTTGGGTGTAAATGTCTTTTGTTATATATTGTAACTTTTAGTATTACACTGGCCATATGTATGAAATACTTCAGAGACCAGAAATACAGTCTTCATAAAGTAGCATGGGGCATTAAGTGAAAGGTACAGTGTTGTACAGCCTGTGGAGCTCCAGTTGATTTCTTTAGCAGAACTGCAGTCTTGGTAATTAAATATGCTATGTGTGTATATAATGTTTGTATAAATTTAATAATGAGATGTAGCGAGGAAGAAATGGCTTTGCACTGTAAAGGAAAATCAGAATCTTTCCATGCTTGTCTCAGAAGGCAGCATATAATTATTCTCTCACTGTCTGTGCAGCTGCTCTATATAGGAATACTTTTTTTTTTTGTACTGACTTGAAAAGTTGAAGGAAAAATAATTATTCTGTTTCTTTTTTCTTTTGTTAATTCCCACCCCCCCTTTATGTTCTAGAGAGATACTTCCAGAGAAGCATGTTGAATACTTCAGCCCTTGGGTGTATTCCTTTGGTTATGAGCTTGTTATACATTCAACGAGACTACCTCTTATTAGTGGATTCTACAAGCTGCTTTCTGTTACAATGAAAATTGCCAAGAAAATAAAATACTTTGAGGTGAGATCTCTTTCCCAATGGAGGGATAACGTTGCGTTACTGCTGGTGCAGTTCCTTATATAGAGAGTTTCATGCACTATGGAAAATAGATCCTTGAAACTGTTACCAAGCTGTTTCATATGTTTGTAGCATCCTTTGCCTCTGTAGTTAGAAGCACATAGGAAGAAGTCAACATTTATACTAGAAGCCAAGTTTCTTGAAGAGACACTGTCCATGTGTAATACTCTTTCCAAGATCCTGAGCTGAGTAAACAGAGGGATGGGAATCTTTGCAGTGCAGATGGTACAGAAGATAGCTTGGGTATCAGAAACAATCTAGGCAGAACAGCAGAGACATATATGGGTTAATTACTCAACTTCTGGGATATACTTGTATTCCAGTCCCTGATTTCCACAGGAAATAGGATGCTGTATTGGTGGATGCACCATCTGCAGTATGAAAGTTATTGTAAAAGTGGTGGTGCTTCATCCCATCGTGTGTGTAGCCCACCACAGAGCCCAGAATGGTCCCCAGCACTGCTGTTGATGGCACCAAATGAAGAAAATTTGGGAACTCATTGGTGTAGGTGCTTACACTGTAGATGATGTTGTGAATTGCCCTTTTCTTACTCCACCAGCATTCTTGCTACATGGATATCCACTGTTAGGGACTTTTTTTTTTTTTTTCCTTTCATACTTTGCTAGATGGGATGTGTGGTTTCAGCTGAGATGAAGTTGACTTTCTTACTAGCAGCTGAGAGAGTGCTATGTTTTGGATTTGGAATGAAAATAGTGTCTGTAAAACACTATTGTTTTGGGTTGTTGCTAAGAAATCAAGGTCTTCTCTGCTTCTCATATCACCCAGCCAGTGAGCAGGCTGAGAGGGTGCAAGAAGCTGGGAGGGGACAAAACCGTTACAGCTGACCCCGAATGACCAAAGGGCTTTTCCATACCATATATATGACATCATGCTCAGTATGTAAAGCTGGGGGAAGAAGTTAAGGAAGGAGGGGATATTTGGAGTTACGGTGCTTGTCTTCCCAAGTAACTGTTACACGTGGTGGAGCCCTGCTTTCCTGCGGGTAGCTGAACACCTGCCTGCTGATGGGAAGCAGTGTTGTACATATTCTGAGTTAACCTGCTGCTTCATATTCATACTGTGTGTTACATTTTATAATGCTGTTGACTTGTGTTTTCTGTTTGGTAGGGTGTCAGTCCAATGAGTAGTCTTAGAAAATGTCCTGAAGACCCAGAAAAGAGTTCTTGTTTTGCCCTGTTTGTAAAGTTTGGAAAAGAGGTAAGTGATTTTGCTGGCTGTCTTTCTTAATTTGAATATAAAAATACATGACTCAAAGTTTTATCTTCTGAGAAATCTTACATATTCCAGCTCTTTTTATTTTGCATCATAGTGGGAGTTTAAGATCTTTTACTGTTTGTTGTTTACTTAATGTCAGAAGTGGTATATTGGTCACCTATTCTTGTACAATTGAGAAATAACTATTTAATTGCACATTAAATACTTTTTGGTAACTGTTTGCAGGTGATTGAGATTCCAGTATTAGTTTTGAGTTGTGTATTTTACATGGATATCGGTATAGCTGTAAAGATCTTAAAAGGTTATGATTGTTCTTGACCCATTTATCTGAATTTCAGGTTGCAGCAAAAATGAAACAGTATAAGGATGAGTTGTTGGCATCCTGTCTGAATTTTTTGCTCTCTTTACCACATGACATCATCATGCTTGATATCAAAGCTTATATTCCTGCACTGCAGGTG
Source organism: Scolopax mira (assembly GCA_004320125.1). Taxonomy (NCBI): domain Eukaryota; kingdom Metazoa; phylum Chordata; class Aves; order Charadriiformes; family Scolopacidae; genus Scolopax; species Scolopax mira. Next base: position 105,251 of record BJBW01005507.1, read on the forward strand.
GGTCAAAGTGATATACAGCTAACACATACAAGAATTCTGGGCAAAGTTAGTACACTGTTGACCAAGCCTTCAGTGAGACAGAATGCAAATGATTTGACTTTTTGGATAAACGAGTAAATTGTTAGAGTTTGCTTTTGTACTAAGCTGACTCTGTTAGTGCCTGTTTTGTAATGCAACATGTATCCTTAGTGCTGATCTTGAGGGAGATGTTAAGCAGACAAGCTATTAAGAATGAAGATGTCTTGTACATTGAAAGTTTTCAAATTTGGGGAGGGAGGATTACTTTAAATAACAGTAGTCGATAAAAATGAAAGACTGATGGTTTTATATTTGACATATAGAATGCATTTAAGCTGGGCCTTAGCTGTACCCCAATGGCTGATCTGGGACTGGATGCTTTGGAAGACTGGTCAGCTCACATCCCCAGACATATAATGCAACCTTACTACAAGGATGTTCTGCCTCTTCTTGATGGTTATTTGAAAAGCTCTACATCTACAGGTACATCCAGGCAAGAAATTGTTAGTGTTGTGGAAGAGGAAAATAACTTTTATGTAGTTACATCTAGAGATATAAACGTAATATACTTTTTGTCTATATTGTGTGCTTTCTGTGGTTGGAACACTATAACTTCTCTTACACCCCAAAATTTACCTTTTTCTTAAACCTTGACTTGTTGTCTGCTGCTGAACAATGAGTAATTGTAGCTGTTTCATGTGCCACGTCTCTGTGATTAGTCCTTTGTATCTGTAAATCAGCTTAGTTTTCACTAATAGAGATATATTTTCCTTAATAAAGATTTTAAGTGAAAGAATAATTGTCACATCTTAAAAATAAAAATGGGCAAAACCAGGGTGGGTTTTTTTAAGCAAAGTATGAGTAGGTTCAAGAGATGTGTGTACTAATATTAATATGGAAATTTTTTTTGTGTTCAGCAGCTGAATCCCAG
>BJBW01005507.1:106214-141925 GCA_004320125.1 Scolopax mira
CAGCGTTTACGAAAATCAAAGACTTTTTCATTGGTAAGAACTCTGTTTCTTTTTAGAGCTAAATGTGAGTTAATCACTTCTCACTGTTTCTCTTCCTTTTTTGTGTACATACTTTTTTTCCTGAGAGTTATTTCTACTTTAGATCATTTCAATGAATCCCATTCTCCAATGGGGCTCAAGAAGCTGTTAAATCAGCACAGCTGGAAAGATGTTATATTCTAGGGTGAGAATTGGAATGAAGCAGGGAAAAGGAACTGAAGAAATCCTGAAAGTCAGCATCACTGCTAGACTGATATTTTATGAAAATAAATGTTTAATTCCTACACCTAAAATCAGGTCCCAGTTTAGCAGTGGTGCAGTGTGCAAATGCCATTTTGTGAAAGTGTAATCTTTTGGGGTTTTTTTAAATTATCTTGTGGTTAGGTTCATAGTCCTAGAAGTCAAACATACTGATTATTTTGACCAGTGGTTTCTCAAGTAGCTCAAAATAAGTGCAGTTTTATTTGTATATGCCAATGTGCAAACTTACTTGCAATAAATCTTTTTTCAGGTGTGAAACTAATAGTTACTCGTGTATATATATAGATAGATAGATAGATATAGATATATATGTATCAAACTCTTTCAAACCTAGTGGTGTTTGAACAAAATGAGTAAATTTTGCATCCCATTCAGGTTGCTTATGAAAATTGGTTGGCTGCTTACATATAGATACAGGTTGTAGACTTAAGTTCTGGGATTAAAGCAAAGGAAAAGAGTAATTTTCACTTCAGATTTCTCTACAGTTTTCAGACTATTATGTTATTGTATAGGTATATGTTACCTGCAATGATAACATTTTAACCTTTACTTGAGAAACAGCAATTGAAAGTCCTTAAAATGTGATGAAAATGCTTTCAAGTCTTCCCCTCTTTTGCACATTGAACCAAAACTGTTCTCATGTTTGATACAGTTCTTCCCCACAGTTTCTTCATTTTACCTTCTTCATTCACATCTTAATAAGAACCATAAAGCCTTCATTTACTATGTAAACCAAGTTATTTCTATATAGAAGTAACTCTTCCTTCACTAATAGAAATCTGTTGATTTATTTAGGATGATAGTCCCTCCGTGGAAGCAGTAAGGACTAGAGTGGCACGCCTTCTTGGGTCTTTGGGAGGGCAGATCAACCACAGCTTAATTACAGGTGAGTGTCCTGTCAGTGTAAATAGAAATATTAACATGCCCCCTGTTGTCCCTCTTGAAAGTTGATTTACAGTGAGATCTCAACATCACTTCATGAGAATGCATCAGCTTCTAAAGGAAAGCTATTTTTCTGTTGCTCTTGTTTTAACAAAAATTGCATTTAATTCATTTCTGGAATTTAGGAGAGCAAAGTGTTCACTAACTTATTACGGAATGCAGGAAACATGTAGAAAACTTCTGTTTAAAGCAAAAAATTATATGTATATGTATATATGGTTTTAATTATTCCCCCCTCCTTCACCCTCTGGCTACAAAGCCTTTTTAAAACTTTGCCCAGTTTGTAACTCTTCAGTGCTTGTTTCAGGCTTTTTACTACAATTTTCCACCTCTTACTACAATTCTCACTTAATCCAGTTTTGCAGAACTGCAGTCTGTGAATTGTGTAAGCCTCAGTAAGCTTACTTCTTCATTTGAGTTTAAGGTTGAAGGTGCACCATGTCCAGGTAGAACAGCTCCATTTGGAGGAGGACCTTCTCCTCCTAAAAAAAAAAGTTTTCTTCAGTCTGTGAATAAGCTTTATAACTTAATTATTAAATATCATAAAATCTAATTAAAACAGAAATGGAAAAGTATAGTGTAAGTATCTGGCCATGACACTTAAGGGATAAATTCAGCAGAAAATCTAGTCAGTCTGAAAACTACTCCACTTGTTTAGAAGTTTTGTTCCTTTTAGTGCTTACATTTGTTTTTTCCACCTTTACAATCAATTTTCTTTCTGACAAATAGTTCTCTGTTGCTTATGCAGAAATACTGTGGGAAGGTAGCATTATTCTCTGGAAATTGAACACACAGTGTTGTCAGACTTTGTTCACTAAATTAACAAATATGGGAATATAGGGAGAGAAGGGAGTTTTCCTTGGAGGACGTGGCCATAAATGTAGTCATTTCCTGTGCAACTGCAGGAGTCTGTGCGTTGGATCTTCTTGTCTGATCTCATCTTCAAGAACTGTTTGTAACAGTATAAGACAAAAGTTGTTTTATTGGCCATCTTGTTGGCCATCTTAAAGAAGTATTTTAAATCAAATGTGATTCAATATCTTCTGGGTTTATAACTGTCTCCAAATTTACATGTAATGAAACTGGAGGCTGCTGCAACTGTCTCTTGAAATGTTAGCTGTGATTATTTTCTTCCACGTGGTGGCTAAACACCCATTTGGATGTGCAAATAAAACCAGCCTTCTAACATACTTCTGGTATTGTAACATCGGGTAATTTATAAAACATTAAATTTTTATGACAATGTAACGGTGGTTGGAAGGTTACAGATTTTTTGACTGAGCTATGGAAATACTTCCTCTATGCTTATTATAGAAAGCTTGGCTTTTGTTTTGGTCTTTTCCAAATGTATTAGCTACCTCTGCAGAAGAGATGATGAAGAAATGTGTATCCTGGGACACTGAGAAGCGTCTGAGCTTTGCTGTACCATTCGCAGATATGAAGCCTGTCATCTACTTGGATTTATTCTTGCCTCGTGTGACTGAACTGGCTCTTTCTGCAAGTGACAGACAAACAAAAGTATTGAAGTCTTTTCTGCATCTTTTTTTTTTATTATTCTAGATGATAAATACGGCATAAAATAATGTCTTCCTTGTTAAGAAAGATGTGTTTTAATTAATTCATAGGTAGCAATGTGCTTCTTTGGTGCTCTTTCATGACTTTATTATGAGTGTTAAAAACTGAAGAGTAGAAGTTGCCATAAACTCTACCAGAGACCATTCTTCTTTTAGAGTTATGCTTAATGTAAAAATGAAAATTTTAAGCTAGTTCATCTTCAGAGTTGTTTGGGCTCCTTCTCCCGCCTAGCCTACCAGCCTGTGGGCCCAATCCAGCAGAGCACTTAAGGAAACATTTTGCTACTTTGCTGTGTTTGATATCCAAAGACAATCCAGAACGGAGGTATCCTTGAACATGCGATAATGAGTGACTTATCATGGAATTGTCAGAGTTGGAGGGAACCTCTAGAGATCATCTAGTCCAACTCCCCTGCCAAAGCAGGATTGCCCAGAGCACATTACTCAGGGCTGCATCGAGGTGGGTCTTGAAGATCTCCAGAGAAGGGCACTCCAGTACCTCCCTGGGCAGCCTGTTCCAGGGCTCTGTCACCCTCACCATAAGAAGTTTTTCCTCATATTTGAATGGAACTTCCTATGTTCCAGCTTGAGCCCGTTGCCCCTTGTCCTATGCTGGAAACCACTGAAAAGAGTCTGGCTCCATCATCCTTCAACCCTTTAGATACTTGTAAACATAGATAAGGTCTCTCCCCAGCCTTCTCCAGGCTAAAGAGCCCCAGCTCTTTGAGCCTTTCCTCATAAGGGTGGTGCTCCAATCCCTTAATCATCTTAGTTGCCCTAACTTATGCAGTGATGAGTTTTCTCCAGCTGAAAAGTGACTGCCCGTGATAGAGATTAAAACATAAGCAAAAAGGCCAGTTGGAACATGTGTCAATTGTTTCGATGGATCTATTCCTGGAGAAGTGCATTAGCCAACATTGCAATGATTTCTCAAGTACATCTTCTCTTTGATTCATTCTGTTCTGCCCACAATTTTGTCTTCTCTGTGAAAGTAATGGATGCATAACCAAAGAGACTTTTAAATTTCAGGTTGCAGCATGTGAGCTGCTACATAGCATAGTCACCTATATGTTGGGGAAAGCATCTCAGATGCCGGAAGGACGTCAGGGTCCCCCACCCATGTATCAGTTACATAAACGAGTATTTCCAGTGCTGCTTCGTTTGGCTTGTGACGTAGACCAGGTAAACAGATTCATTTATGAGCTTTTTAGCTTGTTTAAAACACCCCTAGTTTTGTGAATGAATTTATAATTTTATGTGAAAGTTGTCTTGTTAGAAGTTATTCTGACATGTTGGTTTTTTGTAAGCTGATGTCACGATTCAAGTTTCAAGATCCCTTCAAAGAATTTGTGGTAGTAGCTGTTCTTTATTGCTGTATTTAATGTCCATATTTTTCTTTTCCCATAATAAGTTAATATGAGGTGAAATGCATTATTGAGTGCAAAACTAGAATCCACAATAAGAGCACTTGGAAGAGAATTTGTAGTTCCCTCATTAATAGCTAAGGATGATATATTTAATTCAAACTTCTGAAGTTATTTCTCTTCCTTTAAGCAGAATAGACACAAAGGTTCAGCTCCACTGAAATTGCAGGTCTTGTGCCTTTTCAGACTGCTGTTTTGACCCAGGTGTCCAGATTCTATTTTAGACCAAAGATATTTGTGTTCTGTTAAAATACACAGGAAGCTATGTTACCAGTTTAGGTGATAATTAGGTAAATAATATCTGTTTTGGTCCAAACCAATGCCCACAGGCATACACACTTTAGTATAAGCAAGTATATTTAATGGTTCATTCCTTCATGTTGCCATATGACAGTAGTTGAACAGGTTGACTTACAGGTAGAATTGTTGAAATCCAGGAAGTCAGAATAAAAATTAAGAGTGATTTTAAATCAAAGTACATCTTAAAGCCAAATTTACCTGTTTCCCTCACTGTATTTTGGCATATCAGTCATGTTTTTTGCCTGTCTCGGAGGATCTTACTGAAAGCTAGCTTGGACATCTATTCAGATCAGTTGAATAGAAAGCAGCTAACTAGCAGCTAACTTTTTTCTTATATTTTTTTTTTTTTAATCCTCAATATGGGAATGTAATATGAAGTTGATTTTTCATTTTATAGACCTTTTTTCAAAGACGATTTTTTTTGTGTGGTTGTCAATACATATTTTGAGTAGCAAAATAGCATAGAAATATATTAATTCAGTAAACATAGTTGGCTTTTATTCTTTTCAGGTAACAAGACAGTTGTATGAGCCTTTAGTCATGCAACTCATTCACTGGTTTACGAACAACAAAAAATTTGAGAGTCAAGATACAGTGGTGCTCCTGGAAGCTATCTTGGTAGGTCATAATTCTTCTTCTTCTTTCTGTGCCATGTGACTTTATTTTTAACTAGCATCGTTTTACTACTGTAAGAACTGTGAGCGCTTAAACAGATATAATGCCTCCTGATTTGTCTGAAAGAAGGACCCCCTCCCCACCCAGAAAGAGGAATCGGGGAACACAAAGAGACACAAGGGTCGAAATATAAATAGATTTAATAGAGTAAGACTAAATAATTAACAATAATACTAAAGAACCAGTGTTAATTCTGATACTGACATAAGGTATATAAGAATTATGCTCAGGCAATTTATATCAGTAGGAAGCTGTGCACTCCCAGCAGTGGACAGCAAATGTTGGACACTGCGAGTGCAGTGGCTTCAGGAGGAAAGGCCTCAGGGGTCTGGCACTGGGGCAAGGAGTTGTCTGGACCCACCGCCATCAAGGGAGAGAGCACTGTGTAGCAAACTTTTCTATTTTGTATTGAATGTGACATTCATGGTATGATTGATATAATCCTGTTGGCCAGCCTGGGTCAAATGGCCGGGCCTTGCTCCTCCTCATCCCTGCACTTGGCAAGGCTTGAATACACTAATACCACAGAGCTATAAAGTAAATATTTTCATTAATTCAGGCACTAGAGCCTTCTAAAAGTGGAGTTTTCCCCAGCTTTACGTTTAAAACTGGGTTTTGCACTGACCTGAAGTGGCTGGAGGCAAGATAGATCAGGAGGTTTTGCAGTACTTCTTGTAAATTAAAATCAGTGTTGCCCTACCATCTCTAAAGCAGAGGAAACTGGCTCATCAGAAAATGAAGTGAGTTACACAAGGCTTCTAAACTGTTCAGTAGCTGAGATAGGAATATAAATCCAAGTCTTTGAGGCCCAATCCAGTCCTATGAGAGCTGGAAATGCTGCTCCTTCCCTTGGACATTAATAATTTTGGGACTTTACTACTTCTGGGAAAGTGTGAGTACATTTTTTTTAACTTAGAAGTAACAACTGTGTGAATAAATTGCTCTAATAAATGCACTGAGACAATGCATTGGGGCTTTTTTCAGTCTTGTAATAAATAATGTTGTGTAATTTCAGAGTGGCATAGTGGATCCAGTTGACAGCACTTTGAGAGATTTCTGTGGTCAGTGCATACGTGAATTTTTGAAATGGTCTATTAAGCAGACAACACCGAGACAGCAGGAGAAAAGCCCAGCAAACACCAAGTCTCTTTTTAAACGGTTGTATAGTCTTGCTCTTCATCCTAGTGCTTTCAAGAGACTGGGTGCAGCACTTGCTTTTAACAACATCTACAGAGAATTTAGGTGAGCAAACAGGCTCTCAACAGTAGATAAGGAGATAAAAAGAATTGAATGTAGAAGTCAAATACTCATCCATTGGCACTCGTTCTATTAATGAATATAATAGCTGTAAAATGGAGTCAGATTATTAAATTTTAATTATAATTTGGTATTCAGGCTTTCTGCATGTGGAGACTAGAAGTTTAAATTTCTATTACAAGTTTATGGTAAGTTACTTATGCCTTTAAAGGTGGTCAGTGAATCTTCATTGCTATTCTTTTAGAGTGGTTTAGATGTACTTATTTTTGTAGAAAAATCTTGTGCAGTTTATCTTTACAGTATTCTGTTTTTTTAATTATTGTTTCACACTGAGTCCTTCTTCTACTTACGTTTCTCATCATATTTATTCATATTTATTCCTGATTTTTAAAGGGAAGAAAATTCTCTGGTGGAGCAGTTTGTGTTTGAAGCATTGGTTGTGTTTCTGGAAAGTCTAGCCTTAACCCATACAGATGAAAAATCATTAGGTGAGCTATAATTAATTAACTATGGAATGAAGAAAAAAGCCATGAATTAAAAAAAAATAATAAACCAAACCTTGAATCTATAACTGGAAGAAAAGTAAATGTGCTTACTTTTGCAACAAAGGAAAATCTATTTTTTCATTACTGATAGAGAGGCATCTAGTTAGGAACTCTTTGAATCAACTCCTTGCAGCATATAAAGGTGGAAGATTTTGTGCTCAAGAGAAAGAACCTTTTCACATTTAGGATGATTTACAGTTTTATGATAAAATTAAAAGCGCTAGTGGTGCTTTTGATTTAAGTCCTGATTTTGCAGTTATACACTGTAAAAATGTACCTTGATGAGAATCTTGAAGTCAACTCTTTCATAGCAATCAAAATGGTTGGAAAATTGGCATTTCTTTATATTCTGTGGAAGATTTCCATAATTTTGTAATGTCCTTTCCTGTTTGCCTTTCATTCTTCTCTACAATAGTATGTAGCTTGGGGAAGTTTCTGTGACCTCTTCTACAATACTAATGGCTCTGACTTCCATCAATTAATATTAATTAGAACATAAAACAAAAAACTGATGTTACAAAGGTTTATTTCTTCCAGAGAAACAGTTCAGGATATGATAGAAGTGGCCCTAGAAGAAATATTTCATGGCAAAAATTTAGTTTCTCTTAAGCATGAGCATGGAAAATAGAATACGCAGTTTTACAGCAGGGGCCTTGCAGTTGGCTCGGGTCATGTTGGCCTGTCTGCTATTTTTTGATCTTGTTCTGTGGCCTTGAAAATTCACTGTAGAAGCAGAGAGGAGTGGATGTGATAGACGTTATCCAGTATGTAAGTCTCTTGCACCGTTTCTACAGAGATAATACCTTGACTTGATTAAGCAAGTTATTAGCATTTAATGATAGGTGCCGATTCTCTCTCTCTCTAACAGGTACCACTCAACAATGTCGTGATGCTATCGATCACCTGAAGCGCATAATCAAGCGTAAAGCACCTTCTCTGAACAAGGAAGGAAAACGGCGAGTACCAAGGTCAGCAATTTGCCATTCGTTTGCTTTTTTAATATCCCATTTTGGTTAACAATGTATGTAGTCCCATTAATACTTAAAACTGAATGGGGAATTCATCCGGTGACTGTTGCTGACAGAGATCTCCTGATAAGTTTGTTGAAGCACTGGTGAGAAGTGCTGGATATTATAAAAAGGGTCATGGTGGTCATTCTTTATTCCAGCCTGGTGAGCTCAGAACAGAGCTTGCTCTAGTTTGGCAAGGACAGGAAAGGAAAGAAAAGCATGTGCCCCTCACAGCAGTGTTCATAATAACATTGGCACAGGTGTTACAAAGTATTTGAAGGAAACTCCTTCCAAGGTTGGGATTTTTTTGGGGGGTGAACGGGGTGGTGGTAGTCGTGGTATTTTTAATTAGTGCTGTACTGTTAGCAGAAGTAAGACAAGCTGCAGTAGGATGATCAGTGGTTAAACAGGAGTGGTGAAAAAAAGTGGAAAAAGCAAGAATGGATTCAGTGTTAGGCTGGATATGGAAGAATGGATTCAGTATTCAGTCTCCTTCTCTGGAGCTGTTCAAAATCTGCCTGGACACAATCCTGTGCAGCCTGCTCTAAGTGAACCTGCTTTAGCAGAGAGGTTGGACGAGGTGATCTCTAGAGGTCCCTTCCAACCCCCACCATTCTGTGATTCTGGAAAAAGCTTTCAGTCACCTGATGGCATAGATGGCCCTGCTTTGAGCAGGAGGTTGGACTAGAGATCCCCTGAGGTTACTTCTGATGTGAAATTGAAGTAATTTCCCTAAAACCCCAGGCAAGTGGAGCCTGGGAGTTAGCTTGCTGCTGTGGTGTATGCTAAGTTAGGAAACTGGGTAACTAGGGACAGGGGAAAACTATGTGGACATATGTAAACTTGAATCTCCATTTTTATCTCTTGAGTGTTAAAAAGAGAAAGAAAGAGGCCTGATTCTGCCTTTTAAAATTTTACTGCAAAGACTGTGCTCTGGAGATCCATAGTAGAGTAGGGAGAAGGAAAGCAGTGCAGGATGTGCTTGTCGAAGAGCTCTTCCTTGTAGTGCCTATGGTTTGTGGCTAGATAGATAAAAGAACATTTATAAGTCTTGTGAAACATTTTGATTTTTTTTTTCAATTGGAAGACGTGTGGTTTCTTGGTAGATGTCATGAGGACTGTTAATCCCTAATATTTTTATGCAGAGGATTTCCACCTACTAAGTCAGTGTGTCTTCTGGACGTTGTCATGTGGCTCTTAGTGCAGTGTGGACGACCTCAGACAGAGTGTCGACATAAAGCCATGGAGCTCTTCTATGAATTTGTTCCTTTATTACCAGGTATTGTAAGTCACAATGCACTGTTATCTTTGCTTTCTAAATACCGTGCATGCCTTCTCTCTGCTGAGCAAACTATGAATTACAAGAAAAAATATTTTTGAGGTAAATGTCTGCTCACTCAGTGCTGTTAAACAGAAACTGAGTAGTTGTTACATTGGAAATGAAATAGTGTGAGAACCTCGGGATTTATGGACATAGAAGAGAGTTTTACTGTGAACTTTTATTCTGGCCAGGAAGGAGAACTTACAGGTCCAGAACTGCTGTTATATCCAACTAGAAAGGCAGTATTTGCTGACTGTAAAATAGTGGAAGCATCTTACAAATTGACCTCTTCCTTGTGGGTAATTTAAATAGTATGACCAAGGCTAGACCAGAACCAATACCTTCTCTGCTAGAAGATCCAGTTTAAAACACAAAGTTTGGGCATATCAGTCCATTTGCCTCTAATTCCTTAGAGGTTAGTTAGCTTGAAATGTTTTTTTTTTTTCCTAGAGAATTTATTTTTATATTTTTGTTTCTATCAGGAAACATGTCTCCATCTTCTTGGCTGGCTGATGTTCTAAAAACCAGAGATGTTTCTTTCCTTATTAACAAATTTGAAGGAGGTGGCAGCGATGGCAATAGTCCATCTGGGATCCTTTCTCAGCCAACTCTCCGTGGTATGCAGGAGCTCTTCAGTTTGCAGACTGTCATGCGGTGGATGGATATGTTCTTAGCAGCACTGGACTGCTACAATACCTTCTTTGAGCTGCGAATGATCAAACCTCATGAAATACTGGGTGAGTGATTAACTGTTGCATTAATGTTCATTCACGTGTGTTACATCCCAGTTGAGTTACTAGCTTTAAGGACTTGAAGCTTTTTTCTTAAATGTGGAGTTGATGAATTTTACAAACTCTCCCAAAGGTTTCAATGACAGTTGTTGTACTGGATGCTTTTTCAAGTAGTATTTTGTTAATAGTGTATCTTAAAATGTTTCCTTTCAGTCCTAGAAATATACCTTTATATTTCTATTTCTGTCATCCAGTCACCAACAACTTCTTTTACTAAGAGAGAGATTTTTAATTTTTTGTTTGATTTGTGATTTATTTTTTTTTTTAATCCTTCCAAAGCTGTTTACCTGCTCTTTGTTAATGTCTGGAGGCAACTATCAGAAAGCAATGAAAAAAATCCCCTTTTCACTTCGAGCCCTGTACATGTTATCTTTCTTATGTTCCTGTTGCTTCAACTGCATCAGGTCCAAAAGCCTTGTATTTGAATTTTGATCGAGTGCCTAATGATACCTTGTGTAGCCATTCGGTCTCTTAAAAAGTTCTTTAAATTATTCATGCAGGACTAAACAAAATCCTTTTTATCACTGATAATAGTGTTGCTTCATATATGAAGTCTCGTACAAGTTCTAGGTAGTCCATCTGTCAGTGTCATCTCTGTCTTAAGACAGTACTGTAAGATCCTTGGATGCAGTTAGCATAGGGCTAAATTATTAAAAACTAGGAATTTAAAATTTTTATGGGTTTTATTACACATGCCTAAGTCATCATCATTAATATGTGCTTGTAATCATCAGTAATTAGAAAGCTGCTCTTCACTTCCCAAAATTTTAATATTTGGACTTTTAGAAAATACTGGTGTGAGATGTGCTGGATTTCTGTGTGTTTTCTCAGTTTGACTGTTTTCTTCCAAACGCAAAACAATGTATTTAAAAGTTGAGAGCTGCTGTATCATCTCAACTTAGTATGTTTCTTCTTAGGTGTAAATGAAAGATCCTCATTCTTGGAAGCTGTGGCGTTCTTCCTTGAGTCTATTGCTTTGCATGATGTCCATGCAGCAGAGCGGTGCTTTGGTTGCAGTTCAAAAGGCAGCGTGTTCAGCCCACAAGAGAGGGATGTGTATAATTACAGCAAGTGTACAATTATAGTCCGAATCATGGAGTTTGTCACCATGATCCTGGAAACCTGCCAGCAGGATTTCTGGAAGGTAGGCCTGTTTGTATCCTGTGTCCTGCCTGTAGTGGATAAAAGATACAAATTTTATATGTAGTTAAAAACTACATATTTATAATAATATGTAGCATAAATACTACAAATTTTATATGTAGTAAAATGTAGTTGAAGATTTACATTTTCATTGTGAGGTTAGTTTGCTGGCAAATGTCATCTTTAGTGGTGCTTTAATTGAATCTCATGACTAAGTGTCACAAACGGTTACAGTCTTTGCATGTATAAAAGGAAATCATAGTGCTCAATTGAATTTTAGTGATTCGTGTAGTTTTGATTAGAAAAATTAATATTTGGTATCTATTCCAGTTGTATATTGACTATGAGATTGTCATTTTATATAGACTACTTGCAATGAATATTTCTTGCATGACTTCTGATGGCCTTAAATGTGTGCAGGTGATAGCTGCTTAAAAGGTGGAAAGGGAGATTGTGGCAATTCTTCCTTGAATTCAGTATAATACTTGGGTCTCTCCATCTGCTTAGCTTTGGTGCAATATGAACTATATTTTGCTATATGCAGTATAGTACTTTTGGGATAGGTAATTTAATAATATAAATAGTATTTATATAAATAATAGAAATAGTGTTTATATAAATATATAATAATATAAATAAAATAAAATAGGAAATTTACACTGCCAGTGATTGTCTCTTGTTTTAAACTAATCTGTAATAGAGGAGTATATCTGGAAATCAAGGTGATTACAGGTGTACAGTCAAGACTGAAACAAGCCTAGGTGGACATAAAAGATCTTATGTGCAGTTTGATAGCATATATCCTATGTATATTTTTATAGCTAATTTCTGCATGTTAGCACAATTGGTTGAAAGTCACACATTTTATAGAGAAAGAGAATGTCACTTAGTGAGAATAGTTACCATCCCGTGTTTTGTTTCATTTTGAATACAAGAACTAATGATAAGTTATGAAGAATAAAATAAGGAAATCTAAATGGATTTTAAAATAAATTTAAATTATATAAATAAAATTTTAATTTTAATAAATTTTAAATAAATTTAATGTTTTATTCCTTCTAGCTACTTGAGAAGGAATTGCTTAATGCAAGCTTTATAGAGCTTCTGGTGATGACAGTATGTGATCCATCACACGTGGGCTTTAACACTGCTGATGTGCAAGTTGTGAAAAATCTCCCAGATATCTCAGTAAGACTTATGAAAGCTTTGATGAAATCTCCCTATAAGGAATCTTTGAAACTGTGCATAAAGAAAAAAATCACGCTGCAGAGGTAAGTAGGGGCTTTCTGGTGAGCGTGAATCTGGAGCAAATGCTACTCACCATGAGAAATGGAAAGCAGATAATGTGTAAGGTTGCACATGAAGCTCCCCACCAATGTAATTTATTGCTTCTCTTTTCTCATTAGCCTCGAGGACCTTTGTTCTGTTGATCTGTTTAATTCAGATGCACGTTTTGATCAAGTTAGGTTTAGTGCTGTCCTTTCTGCCTGCAAGCAACTCCAGAAATCTGGTCTGCTTCATTCTGTTCTTCACAATCAGGTAACACAATACTGAGGTTTGAACGATCTGCATAATTATGTCTGCTTTTCTCCAATTTCCAGGGCCAGGAGGCAACTAGAATCTACTTAAAACTTCCCTTACTGAGCTTCACAATACTGAAAACTCAAAAAAATCAGGATTTACTATCCTACAAAGGAAGCATTTTTCAAAATTTTTAAGCAGAGAACATTCCAAGTGATGGGGGGGAAATTGAAAACAGAATACATTCTGGTTGATCAGAAGCAATATAGTCGGTCTGAGTTGCAGGAAAACAGGATGGAGAGCAGTGAGGGTCAAGGCTATTTTTAGAATTCCTTCTACTGAATTTCTGATTAGTTAATTATTTTACTTTGGGCAATTAAAGGAAAACGGGCCATGCAACAACCCACAAGCAGTGAGAGAATTTGTCTACTAGTGATCCAGGCTGTATTTAGCAAGTAATAAAATACTTAATTTCTGAGGGGTCTTTGGCATTTATCCTCTATGTCTAAACAAAAGCTAGAGCTATGATTGTAGGATGGTGACCTGCATGGTTTACCTGCTGTGGCCCACCTGTTCTGACGAAGCTGTTCATTTTATTTCTGTAGTAGTAGTTCTATCTGAAAACAATTTGGAGGAGGATCAGAACCTTTTGAAGATTTTCAAATGACTATTACTTTGTTCTGATTTTCAAATGACTATTAGTTTGTTCTGAACTTTGCACGCAGCAAAAATCATATTCTTTAGTGAGAAAGGTGTCTCCTCGTGGTGTGTTTGCATCACTTTATATGAAAACAACCTGGAATTCAAGTGTTTTCATTAGCTACACAGGTAGATTGGAAGGCCTTTATGTTATGTTTTTCATTTTATATTAATTGTCACTTGTTTGTTTATTTCCATAGGATGAAGGGCCTCGTTTCTCAGTTGGCTCTAAGCTTCTTTCAGTTGTTTATAAAGGTATTGCCCCTGGGGGTGAAAGGATATCTCTTCCATCATTAGACATCAGCAGTAAGCGATTAGCTGATAAACTCCTGCAGTTGGCCTTTGCTCTTGATGACCAGGTAGGATACAGTTCTCCAGTCTTAATACCGAATCATCATTTAGTACTCATAATCAGTACTCTTCCATCCATATTTTGAGTAGATGAGATTGGTGTTCTATTCATAATCCTCAATAGGAACTGTAAGGATTCTTTGGCTTAATTGAGTGATGATTATAGACAACAAGCATTTCAGTATTCTGTTTGTGCTTTATTTTTGTTCTTTCTGCTAACATAAAAGAGTTTGGAATGGAAGCTTTAAAAAACTCATGGGCTTTTATAAGAAATGGGTGGAGGTTTATGTGCTTGAGATAACTCTGTCTCTACCTATACCTTAATTTTCACAGTGTGAGGAGCTAGTAAGTCTGCTGTTGAACACAGTGGTATTATCTGTGCCGTTATCAGGAGCATCCCAGAAGAACCTGTTCAATTTCTCTCATGGACAGTATTTCTACAGCCTGTTCTCAGAAACCATCAATCAACATCTGCTGAAAAACCTGGATGTGATCATAATCCAGCTTATGGAATCAGCTGTCAGCAATCCCCAAATGGTATCATACTTTTAACATTCCCATTTGAGTCCTTTAAAAGAGAAAGTAACACATTTTTTGTTGTTATAGCTGGATGTGACTCAGTGTGTAGTAGGGAAAAAGTGCAGTTGGTTGCACTTTGGATAGCATTGCACTGATAGGTTTTTAATTTTTTTTTGGTCATTGCCTCCTGGTGCTACCTTCATGATCACTGGCAACCTGACATAGCTTAAGCTGCCTGAAATCCTGTGTCAAACTGAGTAGAAAGTGCTTACCTATTACCTATCCTGAAATCTATTAATTTCAGGATTTTTTTGCACAGTAGTTCAGATCAAGAATGTCCTTTCAAAGTAGCTCTGATTGTTCCCATTTACTGTGTTTTAATTTTCATTGTAGAGTGGTCCCAGAGCGTGTTTGGATAGAACTAAACTGGAAAATGAACTCCAACCAGCAATGGGCATGTAGTCCATGGAACTAGAGTAGAGGTAGATCAAAGTATTAAAAAGAAAAGCAAACACATACACACACAACCCCCAGTGACCTGAAATAAATACAAGGTAGAGTCATGTACTCGTTCTCCACAACACTTGTTTTGCTCAACAGATTTTTCTCCTGTTGGTCCACACTACTTGCTAATGTAGAGTTCACCTTCAGGCCTACAAAGGAAGTGTGGTATAATTCAAAATCATTCATTTCAGTGCTGCTGAGAAACAGAAGGGGTCAAAAAGAGAGATCACAAGTCTGCTTTCCCTTTTGCTTAAAAAGATGCTTAGGGAAATAAATTATGTTTTTAAAAAAAAACTGGATCTTTTTTATCCCAGGTGCTACGGTTAAAGGTGTTGATTCCAAGTAATGTTTTAAAAACACTGGGAGCATAATTTTTTGAGACACCAGAAATTGTCTAATTTGATTGTAGGCATGTATATATGTTTTAAAAGGCTGGTGCTTGTGTGACTGCAGTGTTTCCTGTGCAGAGCCTGCCACAATAGATTTACTTTTACAAGTGTCTCTGATAAATGATAGCCTGCTAATTTACACTGGCTACATGTGGCAACAGTGTTAAAAGTCTTCATTAATTTAATAAGATAAATAGTCAAATTGGCTGAAACAAAGTTTTCTGCTATCTGCTGTTCTTACTTGCCTGACTTAAAAATAATATGTTATGGATTACATTATATAAAATACCTCTTCTTAGGTTTTATGCATGGGAAGAAAAAATAAGGTTTATTTTACTGTACCCATCCAAATCTGGCGAAATCAGAAGCTTGATAATATTAATCCAGTTTATTGGGTGATTGCCAGCCATTCAAGAGAAGAACACAGAATTTAAGTTTTGAAGTCAGTGACCATTACTTTTAGTCAGATCTTTCTTAGACTGTGAAGAAAAGAGGTTGAAGCATACTTAGCTCCTATCTGGTATGCTGTGGTTTATGTTTCTTTTCAAAATGCATGCAAATAAGTTACCACATGTGCTATTTCTCCTACTTTTCAGCTCACACAAATTAAATTTTCATGTATTGGTCTTTAGAGTCATTCTGGATTATCGTTTATTTCTCCATAGTGACCCAAAAGGCATGGGAAGGAATTGCTGCCTTGTACTCTGAATGAAGCAGGAGTAAACTGAATAGAAGTCTCTTTTTTGAAAAGTGTACACTTTTCATTTTCTCCAGAGAAACTTCCGTTGTTTCTGAGATTTAAATCGAGCATTGCTATGTGATTTAATAAATTAAACTTGAGTTTGCTGATACGTCAGGGCAAGATTTTCATAGTTCCTTAATTAGGCATTTACTTTCCGTTTAAATATATGTTTAAGGATGTGGGATAGAATTAAGATCTTCTAATTTTAGATCCCTCTATTAGCCTTCTGACACAATGAACAGAAAGCTGCATCTAATTTGTGTGCTTTTAGGACAGAGAGTAAGTCAGACAGAAATTGAAGAGATTTTCCTCCTTTTCTTTTAACATCAACCTTTCAGTCAGGTATTGGGTTCTCCTGACTCTGTGATGCTTTTTTCATGTTTGCCTATAGCAGTGAAGAGATCCTGTCATCATTTCATTTGGGATTTAAGAATCTGCCTGTTGGTTTTCCTTCCAGGTTGGCAGCATTTTGAATGGAATGTTAGATCAGAGTTTTAGGGAGCGTACCATACGAAAGCAGCAAGGAGTGAAACTGGTCACGGCTGTACTAAGAAACTGGAAGAAACTGGACAGCTGGTGGGCCAAAGGTTCAGCTCCCGAGAGCAAAATGGCAGCCTTGACCCTGCTGGCAAAAGTTCTCCAGGTATGTGCATCTTTATGAAATCCAGCTAACTTCTCTAATTCTGTAGGAATTGTATCTTCTTCTAAAGAAATGCTTTTCATTCTTATGATGTATATTTGGGGGGCAAAAAAAAGTTGGAGAATATTGAAATCTAGTATCTTGCTATTTGTAAAGTACAAAAATTATTTGGACAGACAGAAATGACTAGATTTTTGTTCTTCTCTCCCTTCCCCTCCTTCCCCCCCCCCCCCCCCCCCCCCCCCCCCCTCCCTTTTTTTTTTTTTAACTGCTCTCATGCTTTAGCTTCATTTTTTGCTTCTGGAGAATTGGTACAAGTACAGGGAATAAGCTTTGAAAGTGAGCAGCCTCTGATAGCATTCTTTGTCATGTCGGCATCTAGAAAGTCACAACAGAGGAGTTCTACCCATATCATTAGACCACAGAAAGATCTTTATTTCATAGACCTTTAATTTCTGTTACCTTGGGGTTTAGGTCTTTGGTTTTTCTTTCTCTATTTTGAAAACATTTTATCTACTTACCCTATTGGTGTTTCTTAGGAACTTGTAAAAAAAGCTGTGCACAAATACAAACAAGGATTTCTTATTGAGATTTTTTTTTTTTTTAGAATTAATTTTTTTAAGCTTGAATTGTTATAAAGGTGAGGTTTAGGATACAGAATGTGAACTGTATTGCTGTATAGGCTGGTAGTGAAGCGACCAGTAGGAAATCTGACTTGGAGACAGAGCTTAGTATTTTTTTGAACTGTAAAATATCCATCATGATGATTGATTGTACTGTGTAGCTTTTAGAATTCTTTTTGATGGTTCTTTTCAAACCAAAACCATTCCGTATGTGCTGTCTGTTAATTTGGTGTATTTTTGGAAATTAACAATTCTATAGCTCTTGTTTTTATTGTTCATTAATACAATGATCTCTTTGTCTAGTTTAAAAAAAAAAAAACCTAATCCTTTTTATTTCTTCTGTTGTTCCAGATAGACTCTTCAGTTTCTTTCAATACCAATCATGAAGCATTTACAGCTGTTTTTAATACTTATACCAGCATACTTACTGATCAGAATTTAGGCTTAAATCTTAAGGTAAATTGCTCAATTCATGGCATACCCACACTCCCCAGATCAAAATGTTAGTTGTTCATGAAATTCTGTGTTATTCGGCTTAAATTTTACCTTAGTTCGCACAGTAACATGGACATCATTTCCATTTTTTTATTCTGCTGTTCAACATCCTAAACACTATACATCATCCTTTTTGTTCTATGGACAGTGGGCAGTATCACAGATCTGCTTTGGTTTTAGGTGGTTCTGTTTTGTTTTTTCCTTGTCCTAATGAAAGGCGTGTAATTTTTAGGAAAATCCTTGCAGTCAGTTGCAAGTAGTTTAGAACTCTGAAGTGTTCAGTTGAGAAATGACAGGTGATCAGGTATTAAAAAGAAGTGGCATTTTCCTACATGTCAAATCACAAATATCTGCCACGATTTTAATGTCTATGTCTGCAAGTGTGAAACCAGTACTAAAGAATGAATTGTTTTATGTGGCTTGGTCAGGAGGGGGCGATAAAGTACTGCATACTGAAAGTGGAAGTCCTAAAGGATGCTGGATTGCAGGCTTTGGACTAGAAGACTAAAAACTTTGTACTTGCAAAACAGCTTTGCATGGTTGCTGCTCAGTCAGTCTACTGTTAGCCAGACAGAGTTTTGTACTTTCCTGTGGATTCAAAATAAATAAAGTTTGGGAACTTGCTTCATCTGCCAGGGGATGTGTTAAATCAGTGATTTGTGTGATAATGGCTACTTGCTTAAAGGAACAATAAAGTCTTATTGATAGTCGTGTCAGCCATGAGATATTAATTAGCTTTTAACTCCCATCAACAATCATGAAAGCTGTTTTTTGAACTAGCACCTTAAAGAAGAGCAGCTGCATAAAATGTCTTTATCAGCACATTGAGCCATTGAGTCAGTAAGCACAGCCACTGCTGACTATTTTGTGGTCCTATTCAGATTGCTTCGTAGAGGATAATTTTTTAAGTGTGAAACTGTATTTCTTTTCTTCAGGGCCAAGCTGTGATAATTCTTCCGTTCTTCACTAATTTGACTGGAGAAAAACTTGATGACCTTAAGAATACTCTTGATCAATTTGTTGCTTTCAATTTTCCCATGAGGTCAGATGAGTTTCCCAAAGGAACCTTGAGGCACAATAACTACGTAGACTGCACTAAGAAGGTCAGTATTTTTAACAAATATGCAGTTAGAAGCCTAAGTGAAATGTATCTATAGACAATGTTTCACAGGATCTGGAATTAAAGAGAGAGTCTCAGTTCACATAAGGAAGTCAGCTTTTCTGTTTCTGAGTTGTATCTTTATCCAGAAGTTTAATGTACAGATACACATTAAATAAGCATATCCTTCTGTCCATCTGCTTCTGATCAGTACTGAAAAATAATTACGTAATTGAATGGAATTGATGTGATCCTTATAGTGCGACTCCTTATGTATTAATTCTTTTTCAGTTATTAGATGCATTAGAATTGTCTCAGAGTCCAATGCTGTTGCAGCTTATGACAGAACTTCTCTGTAGGGACCACAGGCATTTCATGGAGGACTTATTTCAAGCCAGCTTCAAAAGAATTTCCAGAAGGTGAGTTTGGTCTACTGGATTTTGCTCTTGTTCTCACTGAATTTTTGCTGAAGCAAGTTTGTTTCCTCTACTGCGTTGTCCTTCTAATAGTGATGATTTATACCATAAAGTTTTACATAATTGTTTTGATTCAGATTTTACTTTTGTCTTCAGATCTCCAAAATATTTCTGAAGCGAGAACAAGTGACACCAACCTTCATAGGACCCTTTCAATGCTTGGGCAAATTTTATACAGCCTTATGTAAATTGCTTGTTCTGGCAGAACTCGGTTAAAGATAGTAATTGTGTGTGATACCTGTATTTGCTGTCCCTGCATAACCACTCAGTCACTTAAGTAGATAGCACTTAAACTGACAGTGAATTGCTTTGTTCAACCCCTTTGAAAATAGAACAGCACATTTATTTAATTGAAAGTTTCTGGGGCAATAAATCGTAGACATGAACATTCTCTGTCCTCAGAAGAGGTCTTCAATCTCTTCCAAACCCAAATATTCCAATTCATGATGGGCTATTAAGTAATGAGTATGGGAGCATGTATTTTCCTGGACAAAGTTATTTACCTTGGGCCCAAATTCTTTTACTGAATTTTTACCTTTTATAAAATTACTGAGAACAGTAGTTCATCTAGTAGTGGAACACTTGATAGGCCCCAAAAAGACCTGATAACAGTGAAGTCTAGTCTCCTCCTTTTTTACCTTCTTGTTTGCCACCAACCTTTACCTATACCAAATCAATATTTTTTAAAATTGTTCAGCGAAAAAGGGAGTGAGATAGCTAATGATTGCTATTGAATTAAACTAAGAAAAATACACAAACTAGTTTACCATCTGTTGCAGAGTAAGAAGCTGAGATTTTCTTTGGATTGATCCACAGTAAGTGGATGATTTAACCTGATCTTGCATGTCTTGCAGGATGATAAACAGAGAGGGTATGAACACGGACAACAAAAACTTTACATGTCAGGGTGTTTTGAAACATAAATGGAGTCTGATAAAAGAGTTTTCATCTTGATATTTCCATCTTGTTTAGGAGCACCACTGACAAACAAGTGATACTGTTGGACACCGTTCACAAAATGTTCCAGAGAGAAGACCTTCTTTCAAATACAACCCGTCAAGCGTTTATGGATCGCTCCCTCCTCACTCTCTTGTGGCACTGCAGCTTGGATGCACTGAGAGAATTCTTTGGCAAGATTATAGTACATGCTATGGATACACTTAATTCCAGGTTTACAAAGGTATGAATTACTTCTTTCTTTCTTTTTTTTTTTTTTTAAGATTGGGGAAGGTCTAATAATATGCTGGTGTTGGTATGTACATTTTGCTTAACTTGGAGTGAGACCCTAATCAAAGCCATTTATTTGCTTTCAGTTTCCTGTATCTTGGAGAAGAAGTTTATGTTAATTACATAGTTTGGTTATTAGTGAGAAACATTTCTTTATTCCCCGACCCACTGTTGCTTTGAAGTTAATGTACGTTTGCATATCTGCTGTGCATAAAAATTGAAGTTGTAATGTTATCTATATAGATCTAAAGGGGTCTGAAGTTCTGTCAAAAGCGAACCCCATTCTAACTTTGAAATATAAAATTTTAGCTTGGTACCTGGTTGTAAGAGAAGTATTCAACCTCCGTAATGAAAGCTTTTAAATTAGGTGCCTTACTCCTAGAGAAAGAAACACATCTAATCATTGCAAAGATCCTTCATCAAGGGATTAAGAGCATAGATCATCCTTTCTCTATTTACAGCCTATCCTCACAGGCAATAATTTTGTTGCCAGTGGAGGCGTTTGCTCTTGCTGTAATTCTTCACTCCCCTGGTTTTGCTGATGCAGCTGTTTAAAGGCAACAAGGCAAACAAAATGCTGAAATTATCCAAATTTAGTAACAGTTATTAAAAACAAAACACTAAAACCAAGACTTTTGTCAAGTCACCCCCAGCACTTTTCTGTAGCTGTAGATGTTGATCCTCACCAAAGTGAGGTGCTTATGGAAACTCTTGAGTGATACCCAGTATGGTGACAGGGATGTTCTGCCTACACTTGGCATGATTCTGAGCCATCACTTGGTATTCTGCTTATTTCACTCCAATATCATTATGATGATTTAAGCCAACTGTAGTTAAGATAACTCACCTGATAAAGAGCAGGTCAAAATAGTTTTAGTAACTGTATTAGACAGGAACTCGGAATCTGTCGATCTTTTATTATCAGCAGCTCTTTTCTCTGTTTTAGAAGGCAGAGGTAAGCTGAAGGGTGTTAAGCAGCTCTGCATTTCTACTCTGATTTCTACTAAGGAAGGGCAGGGTCTAGGAAATCTCTTTCTGAGCTCTTTCTTATTTGTTTCCAGTCCAATGAATATACTTTTGATACACAAGTCACCAAGAAAATGGGCTATTACAAGCTGCTAGAAGTGATGTACGTGCGTCTTTCAAAAGAGGATGTTTACTCCAAGGACTCTAAAATTAATCAAGCTTATCGTGGCTCCGTGAGTGTAGAAGGAAATGAACTTACCAAAACACTAATAAAGTAAGACTAATGTTTCTTTTATTTCCTCCTAATTTCTAATTAGGTTTTGGGCAGATACACTTTTAAAGTATGCCATACGAAGGAGAAGATTGATTTGCTCAAGAGTAAATGTAATCTGCGATGTAGCTTTCAATTGTGCATGAATTACAGATTATTGAATTTAGATTGATAGAATGATCTGTAACATAGACTACAATTTCATGTCAGGATAACTTTTGCCTTCTCTTTTTGCCATTTCTATTTGTTAAGCTTTTATTTTTGCTTTTCAGTGTGGTTCTTGGCCTTTAATTTATGTTTTCACAATTTCAGTTTCAGTATACTTACGCTTTCACGTAGAATATGTTTCTGTATTGGAAGACAGGTGTTTATGTGATTGATTGAAAAAATGGGATGAATTTTCATTTACATTTCATAATATAGCAGCACATCCAGTAGGTGTAATTTTAATCAACACTGCAGAGGGTGACAAAAGGTTAATACTGAATATATATACTAATTAATATTATTTAGCTTGTTTAATATTGGGGGGGAATCAGATGCCTGAATTGCTGATTTTGGGGTTTTTTTTGTTTGTTTTTATTTTATTTTACAATACCATTTCCTATGAGGACTTTAAAGAATTTCTTAGCTACGATTTGCAGAAGATCTATAAATGGTTATGAGCAAAAGACCAATAAAATTGCATCTAAACTGGTTTTCTCTGGCTAATCTATAGCATAGTTTAGCATGCCTGTCCGTTCATAATTTCTTAGGAAAGGACTGAGAGAGATTTATGCGTGTATTGGAACATATCTCCATCTTATCTGAAAATGGCCTGTCGTTGTATTCCTGACATTGAGGACTGCTGTGTAAATAATTGGGGAAGTTGATTTTGTCATTACTGAATGGTTCTATTTCAGCATCATATGCCTGCAGAGAACTTGAGCAAGTCTGAAGTGGCTTAATGCTGATACTGCTACAATAATAAAGATTTCTTGAAATGCTTTTCACTGGTCTCTGATTGGGACCTTTCCTGTGCTGCTTTTAGAAAAAAATAGACTTCTGATAGTGTTTTCTTGCCTGTTTGTATTTTAAGGTCATGCTATGATGCCTTTACAGAGAACATGGCAGGAGAAAGTCAGCTGTTGGAGAAGAGGAGACAGTATCACTGTGCAGCATATAATTGTGCTATTGCTGTTATCAGTTGTGTTTTCACCGAAAGTAAATTTTATCAAGGTTTTCTTTTCACAGAAAAAACAGAAAAGGTAAGAAGCAGTCGGTGCTGTTAGAAGGCTTCCAGACCATAAGCCACAAACTGATTTTACTTGATTGCAATAAATCAAAGAATCAAATCTGAATGATGTACAATTATATTAATAAACCACCCAGTGAGGCACTTAGGAATTATAGATGAGTTTCTCGCATTCTTCATGCAATATCAATTATTGATTAAAGTTCTACCAACTGTTTGGGAATGAATGAAGTAGTGATACATTTATCCTCTTTTCCCTCCACTCTCAATCAATTTTCTAAAATATGAGAAAAGACTTAAACTATTGTTTAAGTTTTCCCGTGCTTAGAATATATTTATATTTGATTAAGTATATTCAGCTTTACAGAGCACATTGTCTGTGCTGTGAATTCTTGAGTAGTTGAACAGCAAAATTTTCTTAAAAGTATTGATCTAGAAGAGTGAACACGCCATATTTTCTATATTCTACATTGATCTGGGTTTTTTTTTAAAGAAGAAATAGCATACATTCAGAGCAATTGTTGCTGTGTGCAGAATTATAATTTTGGTATTTCCAAACATGCTTTGATTTGCAGAACTTGATGATTTTTGAAAATTTGATAGACCTGAAGCGTGAATATACATTTCCTGTAGAAATTGAGGTGAGTGAGTTTCTGGGCTTTAGTGTTCCAAAGTAAAAAGCGTTGCTTTAACAGTGTCACTGTAGACCAGGTCAATTCACGTACAAGAAAGAAAATTCTGTAATAAAAAGTATAGTACTCCTCTGATGTTTTAAAATACATTTTTCTGAGAGAAATACAGACTTGAAATTTAGCACACACTTGCAGTGCATGTAACTGTAATACTTTTTAACACACTGACTCTAATAATGAACAGCTGTGGGAAGAAGTAATTTAGCTGTTGTTCTGTAGCATTATGATAATTTATAACATGGAATTTCCATTCATGTTAAGTGGCTTTGATATTTTTTGGCAGTTTTGTAAATAATTGTAATTTTCAAACTTTATTTCTTGCTGTTTAGGTGCCTCTGGAAAGGAAGAAGCGGTACATTGCTATTAGAAAGGAGGCCAGGGATGCAGGGAATAGTGATCAGGGTATGAAAGTCATTTATGACTATGAAAAAAATGCCTTCTTACCTTTCAGACAGTGCTCATTGATGTGTTGCTAATTGGCTTCTACAGTATCAGGAACAAATAAAAGAATTCAATGTACTTAATCTAACAACCAATTCCCACCCACCCTCAAGTTTTAGTGGCCAATAAAGGCTTGTTTCTTGTAATTTCTTTCATTAACGGTCTATTCTTTTTCCTATTTAGATGAACCCAAGTATTTAGCTTCTGCATCATACATGATGGATAGCAGTTTGAGTGAGGAAATGAGTCAGTTTGATTTTTCTACTGGAGTGCAAGGTTTTTCTTACAGCTCCCAAGATACAGCTAGCAGTGCTCGTTTCAGGAGAAAGGTAATTTATTGACTTATGTGCTATGAGGAAGAAAAGTCTTATGCTTTCTAGCAATGGCGTGCATTTATTTGAGTTGAGAGAGAAATTTCCAGTCTCCTGTATTTATTCTGCTTACCTGAGGAATGCGTTTCTCCGGAAGATGAAGGAAGGGACTGGAGTTGTATTCTGTTGGTCATTTTTCTTCTTCGTTCTCTCCACTGTTCTCCACCGTTCTCTACAGGTGGAGAAAAGCAATACTCTACCCTGGGTTTCTAAAGCCAAGTAATGTGAGTGAAGTCCAGCCTGTATTGTAAAAATGTGGCTTTTGACTTTGAGTGCACTCAGGATTATCCTGTGGTGGCTATATTTCTGTTAGGCACCCAGTTTCTTCATTTCCCTCTTCTTTAGGTGTTCGAAGGCACTTGACCAAGCTTGAATGTATCAGATGTATGGAATAAGTGATCAAACACCTTATTTTTGTATCACTGTTTTGGCACCTTGTATTTAACTGTGGCTCTTGGGAGAACAGCATTTGATATCTTCTGTGCCTTTAAGTTGGATTCCTTCTACAGTCAAGAGATGTCTCATCAACAATAATAATGATAGGGTAGATATTTGCTATAAAACAGAAAGCAAGCTTGTAAAAGTGCCATCAACATTGAAGATGTAATCTGTCAAAGTAACTGTTAACATTGGAATAGATAAACTGTTTTTATGTTTTGAAGCAAGGAGGTGTTTTAGCTCAATGAGGTTAACAAGAAATATACTTTCTATCTGTTTTGTGTAGTTATGTTGCAATTTCTAACTCCAAACAATTTTCTTTTGTGATTTGCTCTGTGTAGCAAGAGAGAGCTGTTGTGGTTGCTAGTCAGTGTGAAACAACACATGCATAAAAATAGGGCTTTCCCCTCTGTGGAAAAGTGTTACCACATTCTTTCAGCTGTGAAGTGAAATAACTTCTGTGAAATGAAATAATTTCAGTGAGGTTCAGCCAACTCCTGCTTCCAGCAGCTGCCACACCTAGCAGGTAATAAAGTCAAAGCTGACATAGAATCACAGAATCACATGGGGTTGGAAGGGATCTCTGGAGATCATCTAGTCCAACTCCCTGCCAAAGCAGGTCCACTTAGAGCAGGTTGCATAGGAACATGTCCAGGCAGGTTTTGAATGTCTCCAGAGAAGGAGACTCTACCACCTCCCAGGGCAGCCTGTTCCAGGGCTCTGCCACACTCAAAGGAAAGAAGTTCCTCCTCATGCTTAGATGGAACTTCTTATATTTAAGTTTGTGCCCATTTCCTCTTGTCCTGTCACTGAGCACCACTAAAAAAAAACATCTGTGTCCTTTTGACATCCACCCTTTAAGTATTAATAAGCATTGATCAGATCCCCCCTAAGTCTTCTCTTCTCTAGGCTAAAAACACCCAAGTCCCTCAGCCTCTCCTCCTAAGGGAGATGCTCCAGGGCCCCCGAGATCTGTTGGCACAGAACATAAAAGGTGTCCACAGCTGGTGCATATATTTGGGAGGTGTCTGAACAGCACATTTGATGTATTCCCTGTTGCACACACTGAGTGTATACTCAAATCTGTAAACACAGATAAGATCAGAATGACTCACGGCATTATCATGATTTAAAAGAAAATACAGTGGTGTTACTAATCATAGTTACACTTTTTTTCAGGAGCCCACAGAATATAAGGTTTTAAATGATGAGATGGAACTGGAAATGGATGAACTGAACCAACATGAGTGTATGGCTTCTATGACCACTCTCATTAAACATATGCAAAGGAACCAGATCACACCCAAAGTGGAGGAGGCCAGTATTAACCAAAAATGTATTTTTTTCACTAATTATGCCAAGAAAAGGGAGTCATGATTGAATCCCTTCATTTATTAATTTTCTTGGTTGTTATAATGAGGCCTGTGTGGCTTGAGATGGGGGCTTTTTGGCTTGATAGGCCTATTTGGTCCAAGAAGCAAGTTGATTTTTCTCCTCTCTTCTAAATTTCAGGGGACGATTCCAGTAGATCTCCCTCTTTGGATGAAGTTTCTGCATGGCAAATTAGGAAATCCATCAGTAGCACTAAATATTCGCCTCTTCATAGCAAAACTTATTGTTAATACTGAAGATGTGAGTAATTTTTTGGCTGTATTTTTTCTGTTAACATAAGAGTTTGTATTATAATACCAACTGTGTAACTCTTGTGGGGTAAAATGACATCAGCTGAGACTTTTGGGGCATTCAATTTGAGCAGTTTGCTGTGATAAAAAGGAGTCCGTTCATTGTCCAAAATTCCAGATAGTGCCAGTATTTTGAATGTAATATAAGTACTTTTTCTCACAAACTCAACTTCTGTACGTAGACGGCATCCACAATACGTGTCTTCTGTAAAGTATAAGTAATTGATTCATTGATACTGAGCAAGAGATACGGCTAGTTATGTTTGCCATCTTTGCAGGAGCAGATAAATTATTTTTTTTAATGGCCACAGATGAATCTTATGGAAAACCTTAGAACTTAATGATGTTCTGGTTGCAGAAAGATATTAAGATAACATAGCGTGGCTTTGCCCGAGAAGAAATGTTTTCTAACTCTCATTCTTGGGTAAAACATTCTCATCCTATTTCACGTAGTAATTTTAAAGTTTAGTGTT
The DNA here is from genome assembly GCA_004320125.1 of Scolopax mira. Taxonomy (NCBI): domain Eukaryota; kingdom Metazoa; phylum Chordata; class Aves; order Charadriiformes; family Scolopacidae; genus Scolopax; species Scolopax mira. Next base: position 133,350 of record BJBW01005507.1, read on the forward strand.
TCTGTCTGAGATATTACAAATACACAATACAAAAAGTCTGAATTTCAGAACTGATTCAGAAGTCTGTAACACTTGCTTAATGATACTTTCTTAGTAAAGCTGTCTGAAATGGGAGACTAGATGAATGGCGTGCTCTTTCAAATCCTCTAGAGACAGTGAGAGCCGTATGATGTGAGCTCTAGTGAAATAACTAACTTTATGGAAATACTTGGTTAAAGGTTTCTATGCAGAAGTGAGAAGTGTAGTTATGGATCCTTTTTATTCTAAGATTTTTATGGTTGTTGCTTCAGAGGTGAAGCAAAGTGATAAAAGGTTGATTTAGCAATCTTGCCTCTAATTATTATTTAACAAGTTATTGAACAGTTGGGTAATTTGTACTTCTCCTGTTTTCCATAGGTTTTTCGACCTTATGCAAAGCAATGGCTCGGTCCATTACTGCAGCTTGTTGTTTCTGGAAATAATGGAGGTGAAGGGATTCATTACATGGTAGTAGAAATAGTAGTTACTATCCTTTCCTGGACAAGTGTGAGCACTCCCAAAGTAAGGAAATGTTAAATTCATTTTTATTATTATTGTAACTATTTGGTAAGGAATGAGTGAGTTATTATATGCTTCTAAAAATTTTCTACATCAGTTCCACTTTTATGTATTAACTTCAAAAATAGCTTATTTGCTTGCTTGCTTGCTTCTGTGAAATAATATACGTCTTCATATTGGAGTCACTATGTTTATTTTTGCTCCTGTTCGTTTTAGGGGAATATTAAGGATGAGATTTTAGCTAACAGATTGCTTGAATTCTTGATGAAGAATGCCTTTCACCAAAAAAGAGCTGTGTTCAGACACAATCTGGAAATAATAAAGACAGTTATAGAGTGTTGGAAGAACTGTCTCTCCATACCTTACAGGTAAGCATTTAGATAATTGCTTTCATTTATCAATATATCAAGACTGCAAGTGAACATTACCAAAGGAGATGAAATTCAGCTGAAATAGTAAACTTTTTGCCTACTGTTGACAGTAGAACTTCAGAACTAAACTCTCCAAAGGTTGTTACTAAATTTGTCAAAACAACAAGGAGAGAGATGGGGAAAACATGCAGAGGATTGCAACAAAGCAATAATAAAAGCAGGCGTAATCTCTGCAAAGATTTATGTTTTATTTGAAATTTTGGATATTAGCATTGAATGTTGGTGCACTGTTACTAAGACTTCTGTGATCTGCTGTGCTCCTGTGTGGCAGCACAGGGCACAGACTCCACGGGGGGGTGAAGCGAGGATGTTTATTGTTTCACTTTTTCAGCATTATATAGTTTCTGTCTTTTGATCACAGATAAGTGGTGAGTGACTGTCCATACACCGTTGTGAACAATACAATTGGCTACATTTAAATGTTTATCCTGCCTAGGCTAACAAAACATTACTGTTTTGGTACACTGCTATCTGTTTGCCACATTTCACACCACACATGGGTCAACATATAAGGACATTGTTTTACTGATCTCAAGGCCTCCTTCCCATCAGTACAAGAACACCTGCCAAGCTCTCGCTCAGCAGCATGTCTCCAACTTTCTCATTCCCACACTCCTAAACTTGTTGCAGAGAATTTCTGTGGACTTGCAATCTCTTTTTAGGTTTTGTGTTTGGGTTTTTTTTGGCAAAGACTTCTCCATTGAAACTAAATACTTATTTCTTTGTGATTATATGCTTTTTACTGGTTTTGATAGGAGTTTATATGCATATATATGTACTTTCTGCTGGTTTTGGTGGGGTTGTGCGTGTCTACATCTGTATATACACTGATAGAGTGATTTATGGTGTGTATATTTTGGATTTTTCATGTCAATTATTATTTTTCTATTTTTATCCAACAGTTTAATATTTGAAAAGTTTTCTAGTGGAGACTCTGATACAAAGGACAACTCAGTGGGAATTCAGCTGCTGGGAATTGTTCTTGCTAACAATTTACCTCCCTTTGACCCGAAGTGTGAAATAGATCGTGCCAGGTGAGAAATGCAGTTTTTTGGAGAATGAACTTGATAAAAGCTTAAGACAAAACTGAGCAGGTTTAACTTGTCAACATGAAGTATGGGAGCTGGATTGTTCGTTTATTGGAATTGTTTGTCCCATCATACCTCTGCTATTGTCCATCAGATCATGTTTATTTTGGAAAATATCTAGAAGGGTGTAAGCTCTTTTACAGTGGGCCCCAGAGTTGCAGTTTCATGGGAATTAACAGAGTCAGGAATTGACAAGTCAGGGAATTTGTGACACTGCAGGTAGGAATCCATGTTGTACTGTATTCACCGCTTATAAAAACAGTCACTGTTGCTCTAAGCAGCTCAGGTCAGTTTTTTTGAGTTAAAAATTGGGTTCTGGAGTAGTGGCTTACAGCAGGTCTATCTTTTGTGTTAGGTATTTCCAAGCTTTGACCAGCAATATGGGCTTCTTGAAGTATAAAGAAGTTTATGCAGCTGCAGCAGAAGTGTTGGGACTTGCTCTTCAATACATTGCTAAGAGTGAAAATGTAAGTGAACTGCATTGTGTTTGACTGTTCCTGTCCTAATTCTATCTCTATCTTCTGTATGACTACTCAATTCCACTGCAAAAATGAATGTATTTAAAACTCAACAGTCTTTATCCAACAGACTGAGTTAAAGGCTTAAATTCAAGACAGAAAGAACTTGAGAGCAGACTTAAGTGCAGAATTTTTGCCCTGTTATTTTGGAGCTGACAATGAATGATCTCTTTCTAAGGCTTTGTTCAGCTTTTGCCAGCCAGCAATGTTGACATGGTAGATTTAAAGTTGATTTTATTTTTTAATGAAAAATAAATGCAAGTTGGGAGATTTGGGGATACCTTTTGAGTAACTGTATCTGAGGATGTTTAATAACTTGTAAGTTTTTATGTAAAGTTTAAAGATCTTCTACTAGAACTAGGGGACAGCGCTTTATGATCACAGAAATCAGTTTGAGACAGATATTAGAAGTACTTTTTTACACATCAGTTAGGGAACTTCTGGAATTTGTTGCCAGAAGAGATTCAAGGGGTAAGTAGCAAAAGGGTTCAAAGAGAAATTAGGCAAAGTCATGGACAAAAAAAAAAATCCATTAATGGGTTCTAAAAACAATAGACAACAATGCACACTCTGAGATCCGTGATCTAATGATGAATGGATGTTGGGTTGTATAAGAGAAATGGAGGACAAAATGCAGTCAGTCTCATGTGCTCTACCGTTCTGCAGCTGCTGTTGGAGACAAAAACACCAAGATATTGGCTAGGTGGATTGTTAGTCTGATCTTGTCAGTTTTTCATAATTGCATTCTGCTGTTCTTCTACAGTTTGTAGAGCATATTTCCTAAATTTAATTCCTACAGTCCTCTCTTTCACAGTCTTCTAAGTTCTATATTAAGCAGTATTTTGAATAAATAAGCAAAGATGGTGCAAATATTTTATTCTGTACAAAGCTTATTTCTTTGATGCTAAGTGAAGTTTGCTGATTATTTTTCACCTTTTAAGTAAAAATGTCTGGTTTTTTACATTCATTAATTGGAAATCTGCCATACTGAATGAGAAGCTACTTATTATTTATGCAAGTATACTAAGCAACTTAAATTTCAAAATTAAGGCGTTGGTTCCAAACCAATCAAACCAAGCTCACAAATGTATTGTTTAAGCAGGCAATAGTGTTTCAGCCAGGCATAGCTGTAGAGCAGCCATGAAGAACCATAAATGTCAAGATGAGGTGGGTGGATCTTACGTAGTGCAGTGCACTAGAACCACAGTACAGCAGCACAACTATGTGTCATTAAAATGGTTATGAGTTTCATGGTTACATGGTTGTACTGTCTTTCCCATTTTCAGGTACTTGAAGATCCAGTTTATGAATGTGTCATAAGACAATTAAAACATCATCAGAACACCCAACAGGATAAGTTTATTCAATGCTTGAGTAAAGTCGTTAAGAATTTTCCACCTCTTGCTGACAGGTATGTCATAATTTACATGGTATGTTTGTTGTAGATCTAGAGGAATAACAGAAAATACCATGGTTTTCTTTCTGTGCTTCTGGTTATTTTAAGGTTTGTGAATGCAGTATTCTTTCTGATACCCAAACTTCATGGTGTGATGAAAACCTACTGTCTGGAAGTAATAATGTGCCGGGCAGAGGAAATACCTGATCTCCACTTGCAGTTAAAGAGTAAAGACTTTATCCAGATCATGAACCATCGGTAAGTGGTCATGTGATTACAAACACGAATGCATAGTCTAAATTTATTGCTAACCTTCATTTTTACCTTCAGAAGCATTTATAATTCATGTTCACCTTTTGATCACTGCTCTCCTAGTAAGAGCTAATGGAATCTGGGAGTTAAGATGGTTAACTCATAATGAAAAACAGCCAAAAATCCCTAAATAGCATTAAGGTGAAGCACCACTGGGATGTGAATTTCTGTAGTATGTATTAGTTTAGTTGTATTCTTACTCTTTAAGCCCTTTATGCAAAAATAAATATTACTGCAGAAGTCTAAACTGATCCTCTCGTTCTGTGTGTAGCAGTGAAGAGAAAAGCAATGTGACTATTCTTTTTTTCCCCCTCTCCTTTTAGGGATGATGAAAGGCAAAGGGTTTGTTTGGATATAGTGTACAAGATGCTGTCTAAATTAAAGCCACTAGAGCTTAAAGAACTTCTTCCTGGAGTGACAGGGTTCGTTTCTCACCCTTCAGTAATATGTCGACAGCGCATGTATGATATTCTGATGTGGATTTATGATAATTACAGGTGTGTATTCACTGCAGATGTTGTCTTTCAGTGGTTTGTCACAGGCAGAGCGAAAGTGCTTGTAACGTTGTCTTCGAACTTCATGTCCCTTGGTGCAGAATTTTTCCAGTTTTCAGAAGAATGAAGTCTGTGGTTTGTCTAAGTAGCTCTGGCCTTTGGTGGCAGGTTTAGCATTTCCACTAAGGGACAAAGACGTAGACCTGAAGTTTAGCCCAGAACTAGGATGTTGCATTGCCACGGCACAACACGTAAGAAGTCTTAGCTGTGACACTCCCACTTTTTTTCTTGTTGCTGAAATTGGTAACTAGAAAGAATTGTGCACTACAGAAATTTGCTGATAGGTAGAAGGTGTATTAAGGCACTTCAGCATGAATGATCTGGAGTTCTTTAATCTGGTTGTCTAAAGATGTTCTTTCTGTCTGGCCCCTTTTAAAGTAGGGAACAAGCATGTACTCAGTTTGCCAGGTGGGTTGCTGTTGAATCAACAAACTTAGTTGGGTTCTATTATATGCTTTTTCTCAAGATAACAATTTGGATGGATAATTATTGTGAAAAAAAAGTACAGATAATTTTCACTACAGCATTACTTGGGAAAAGCTAATTCTTTGCCTTTTTCTTGGTTTTAATCTTGCAAACTCTGAATTATTTCTGTTTGGCCGTTATAATAAATACCTAACGTGTATTAGTTCGCTCCCTGATGTTTTTTCTTTTCTAAGCAGTAGATAGACAAGACATGCTTGGTAATTAAGACCTTGCATTGTGAAAAAGATTCCATATTGTCATGCCAAGTTGAGAATTTTATGAGAAGGGCATGTTCTGTGATTCTTTCTTTTCTCCTCACCCCTCACCATCCTCACCCTCTTATTTTACTATGGATTGTTTGACATGAGTCATTGAGAGACATTTTTCTCCTACCATCAGTGATCCAGAAAGTCAAGCAGATGGCGATTCTCAGGAAGTACTCAAACTGGCAAAAGAAATCCTGCTTCAAGGACTAATTGATGAGAATGCTGAATTGCAGTAAGTAAACAGTGTTGTGGTGACTGTTTTCAGGGATTTGTTACTTCATTGCTCTTTCTGTGTATAATCAAAGAGTTGATCCTTAGAGGTTTTTGAAGTATTTTAATATAAAAGAGTAACAGTGAGGTAACATTGCTTCCTCATCTTCCAAAGAAGAACTTATAAATTGTATCCCATAGTGTTACACCAAATTTAAGTGAAGCACAGAGCTGTTGAACAAACTTCTAAGCAATGAAGAAGTTGTTTCAGTACGCTAGACCTAATGCTGCATTAATGTTTCAGAACTTTAAAGAACAAGAAGGCCCTCACTATACACAAACGCATGAAAATATATTAAATGTTGGCAGATGTTGGATTTTTTTAGGAGATCTTTGTGCTTATCCACCCCTAGCAGTTCTCAAGAGGAAAACATCTCAATAGGAATACTTTTTTCCAGAGTAAACCTTTAGTATCAGTCGAGTGACATAGAGCATGATAGATGAATGAGGAATTTGGTGTAATTCATTGGAAGATCCATGGCATGAAAGGCTTAGTTGAAGGCTTTAGCATCTTACTGTGTTTTTTCTTAACTTGAGTTTTTTGAGAGTGTTCTGTTTTCTGTTTGCAGATAACCAAGAATAACTCTATTACTTGCCTTTACAGATTGATTGTTAGGAATTTTTGGAGCAATGAGACAAGGTTACCTGCAAATATTCTTGATCGCATGCTGGCATTGTTAAATTCTTTGTATTCCACCAAGATTGAAACGCAGTACTTGAGTCTGATCACAAATTTTCTGCTTGAAATGACTAGCAAGAGCCCGGATTATTCCAGAAAAATATTTGAGCATCCACTGTCTGAATGCAAATTTCAGGTGAATTGTCATGTGTTATCCTGTGTGCAACCATGTGACAAATGCCATTCCTTAATGTAGTTACCACTTGGGCAAGAATAGCATGGTGAAGGAGATCTTTTGAACGTGTGGTAACGGCTATGACACTCATGGGTTACACACAGTATCAGAAGTCTGATGATTTTGTGGGGGCAATAATTTTGCTTTCTTTTCAAAAAAGAAACGTTTAATTAAAATAATATTATATACAAAGTATTGCTGGTGTGTAGAGTACTGAAATACCTAAAAAGGAGGGTGGTGGAGAGAAACACCATAAGCTGGAGAAAAATTGTGAAGAAACAGAAATCCTGGTATAAAAGCTGTGAATCGGGCTTCAGCTGACCAGTCCAAACTAGTGATCTTTTTTGTTTCTGTGTTTGTTTATTGTGGTCAAGTTCTGCCCTTATTCCTGGGATAAGGTTTTATCCTGTATGTTAATTTCTACCCTGTCTCAAGAAAGGCAGGCAAAAAGCCTCTATTCTTGTTTTTCTTATTACAATATTTTTGTATTTGTAGGACTTTGTAATTGACTCCAGCTGGCGTTATCGAAGTACCATGCTCACACCTATGTTTGTGGAGACTCAAGCTTCTCAGAGTGTCCACAGGAATTTATCACAAGAAAGATCCCTTTCTGTTTCTGGGTCAATCGGTGGTCGAGTGAGGGCTACCCAACGGCAATATGAATTTACACCCACACAGCATGTCAGTAAGTCCAGACCTGTGTCTTCTGAATTTTTTGTTTGCTATAGGAATGTTTTCATTCTCTTCATTCCTGTTGAATATGAATTTTTAATGTGAAAGTGTAAATGCATTTAATATTTTATTTGTAAGGGCACTTTTTTTTTTTTTGCATTATGAAAAAAAACATCACCCAGTTACATTTTTAGTAGTCTCATGTATGTTTCGTGTTCTGCCTTATGTAAAAGAAGTTTGTTTCTTACCTAACAGCTTGAAATCTCTTCTACCAATAAACAGTGGAAACTATTTTTTGGGGGGCAGGAAAATGACATGCTTCATAAAACATTTTCACTTGATTTATACGTGGATATGTTACATCTTTTTGCAATTTTTTTTTTTTTTTACAGGTGGTAGAAATTCATTTAATTGGCTAACTGGAAGTAGCATCGACACATTGGCAGAATATACAGTTCCTTCATTCTCTGAATCCTTGTCTTCATCCATGTTGTTGGTGAACAAACAGAATGAAAAATTTAAACAAGCAGCCTTTAAACCAGTGGGGCCAGATTTTGGGAAAAAGAGGTTGGGTTTGCCTGGAGATGAGGTGGACAGCAAAACTAAAGGTCTGTCAGCCTTGTGATGCAATTTATATAGAGATACTACATTTTTATAGACCATCGTTGCCAGTTATTTGTCTGGTTGTCCATTACCTTTAAGACATTCTAATTGTGGTTAAACTTGAGAGATTTGTGTGGCAATACCTAACATGTGGCAAAAAGATAGAATTGTGTTAGGAATTGCAAAACTATATAGAATCATAGCATTGTTTGAGTTGGAAGGGACCTTAAAGATAGTTCCACACCCCCTGCCATGGGCAGGGACACCTCCCACTAGAGCAGGTTGTTGGACACAAGAACTGACTGGATAGAGAGCAGCTGGTATCATCTATGCATTCCTGCCTCTCCCTAAGACACTTGTAGCATGATTGTCAGGTAGTTCTGTCCCTTCTGTTTTAAATTTAACTGCTTATCTTTTTAAAGAAGAAATCTCTTCAAATATATTTTTTTCCAGTTGTTTCAGCTGTGCTGACACTGAATATCACTGAATATCACTGAAATTTTTGGAGTTGGAAGGGACCATAGAGATCATCTAGTCCAACTCCCCTGCCAATGCAGGACCACCCAGAGCATGTCAGAGCATGCCTCTCAGGACTGCATCCAGTCGGGTC
>BJBW01005509.1:0-93575 GCA_004320125.1 Scolopax mira
AAGGGAAAAGGGACGAAGGGAAAAGGGACGAAGGGAAAAAAACCCAGAAAAATTAAAAAAAAAGAGAGAAAAGTAAAAAAAAGAAAGAAACATCAAAGCCTTCCATAAACTCCCGCTGTGCTAGAAGGGTGGCAATTACACCATTCTCAACTCTGAGGCTATTTGCAAGGGAAAAGATCGGAAGACTCGGAAAAGGTGCTTGAATAAAAGAGGTTTATTTTGCCCCATTCAGAGGAAGGGATTACAGGCATAAAACTGTCTGTCACCTTGGAGAAGCTGGAGTCTTGAGATTTTACCTCCAAAGCCTGGGGGATGCAGGGAAGGAAGCTATTTTGTTCAGATTAAAGACAGATGCAGCTTCCTGAGAGAGGCCATCCTAAAATTAGTGGATATTGTAAGACATTTGTCTCTCCCAGGGGCCTTAGCCCTGCACTGACTAGGCCCAAATGAGATGAGAGTCAGGATAAACGTGGATTAGAAATATCACCTGGTTGTTTCAAGGTATTCCTATCCCTCTCATTTACATTTCCCTGGATGTTTCACACTGTGCATTAGTGATTCACAATGATGTACATTTACACACAGCAGGCGAAAAATTAATGAATTCCATCACTTCCCTTATTTGGGAGACTTTATGCCCAAGATACAGCTCCCTCGTTTTATTATGCCTTTTGATCTCCACAGAGTAATCTGTTTTCCCTTTGGCAGAACTGTATAATTCTTGCTAATTTAATATGAATTACATTTCTGCACTTTGGGCAGAATAACCCTTGTTATTTTGTTATTTCTCACACACTCTCTTAAAACCAGGCCAAATTCCACCTACCTGTCCCCCGCAGGTCGGTGGGCAGGTAGCAGGAGGGCTAGTGTAAAACGCTGAGGTAGTGCACAGCACACAGACACCTGGCAACTAAACAGGAGGTTCAGGAGAGGGAAATGGGGAGAAAGAGCTTCTGAGCCTTCCCTCCCCCAGGAGGCACCACTTACTGCATCGCGCAGCCTGTGCTCGGCAGGAAATCATGTAAATAAATAATTATGGCTTTCGTTAGGTACGTCATGGTGCCGTAGGCCCCACTCGGGGCGCTGTCATAAAAGAAGTGGCAAATTCCTGTGGATGTGTCTTTCTCCAAGATACTACCAGTAGCGCCGAAGGATTTCTGAAAAGACACAGGCAAAGATGGAGGGAAAGTCAGGCAACACGTGCTTATTTATTGGAAACCCCCCCACACTTGATGATTTTATGTTTGTGGTGAATAGTGAAAGCAATTCTCCTTTCCCTCATGAAAACCTTAATCAGGGTTTTTATAGGACCCACGTGATTTAGTTGGATCAGTGTAAGTAAATGAGGAACATCTAGCTTCCCAGATTTTTGTCCTTTGGGGGGCGCTGGGTGGGATTACTCAAGTATTGGTAAATTCTAACGCTTTGGTGAAGGAAAACTTCAGTTACTTCAGAGCTTGTTAGCCACTACAGTTTTATTCCCTTTAAATCTCCCACAATTCTTAAATTAGTTTTCCAACTGTATTTCCGGAAGTGACATGGTCTGTCTTTGCAAGGAAAAGCATAAGGGGAAAAAAAAAATCAAGTTGATCCCACGTATTAAGAAAGGAGCTGGGGACAATTTCCAAATGCGGAGCCTTCCCACCACTGCCCTTCCCACTCACCAGCTCCTGCAGAAACAGGTCATTGGCCACGTGCACGATTCGATCCACGTGGATGATGCCCCCAATGCTGTTCACCTCGACGTCAGAGAGGAAGGTGAGAACCAGAATAGCTTCCACCAGGAGCTGCCGGTACTCGGGCTGGGGTACGTGGTTCAGCACCGACTCCACGTGCACGGCAAACTTGATTTCGCACGGGGTCATCTGGCAAGGTGGAGGAGGAGAAAAGGAAAACTGACAAATCCAAAAAGACCGGTTCCCCCACCTCCTGCAGGCTCTCAAACACAAGCTCCGCTCCGGAAGCGGGGAGAGTGTGTGTGCGGGTTCAGCACGCAGAGGAACTCGCCGTGTTGCCAGGCCCTGGTCCTGCAAACGGGTCTGGCACTTGCAGGAGCCTGTTCCAGCCCTGCACCCCACCACACACCGGCTGGAGGGACACACACGGGGACTGCTGACCAGTCTCAGCTGGCAAATTAACCCTTTGCTCCTCGTGCCGCGCTCTCACGCGCTCTGCTTTGTCAGTATCTGCCCGGCATCGCAGGCTGGGTGCAAAGACAAAATTACTGTTGAGTTTTAAAAATAACCACCTGCTCAGAGTGGAATGCTTTTCCACACAGAGATACAGCTGTATTGTTTGTAGAGAAGCCTAATTTGCACTGGTGTAGCTCTATGGATGCTACGTGAAAGGCTGCTGCCTTAGGAGGCTTGTGCTTATTTCGTTTGATTCCTTTAAACAGCAAAATTAGATACTGTCTAGGTCTGACAGGTTAAAAATATAAGCCTATTTATCTACACAATAGGAATAAATAAAGCTCTCCACTTTGCAAAAAAAGGTTTATATTTGGCAGAAAATTGCAGCCCCTCTCTTCAGCTGCTACCACCGTCCCTCAGAAGAGAAGGGAACCAGACAGGGATCAGTCTCAGGCACACAAGCACCTCTCCTGCACTGATGGATTAATGTTCAACAAGAGTTTGTTCTATAGATGTGAATTCAAAACTTGCCAGAGCACCTAAAGATGGAGGGGCAATCCAACTAAGGAAAAAAAAAAAAAGTAAGTAAAGGTTATGGATTTAAGAGTCAAAGCTTTGGGTAGAAACAACCATCCTTAATTAGTATTTACTTTTGAGAAAGTGATGCCAAAACACAATGGCTGCTTTTGCAGCATATTAAAAACAAGTAAGGGGCAAGCAACTTGTCTGCTTTATTCCAACAAGGCCTCGCTTCCTCCTCACCCTGCCCTAAGGAGTGCCCTCAGACACCCCCTTTCAAGCACCGCTCCCTGGGCGCCCGGCGTCGGGGAAGGCGTGCAGAGAGCAGGCCCAGCAAAGGGGAAAAACTGCCACAAACCCACTGCCAGGCCTGGCTGGGGGAACTCAGCTGCACAGCCTGGGGAAGCTGGCAGAAGGTCCAGATCCTCTGACCTTCTTAAAAACCAAGGATCTGCAACGGCAGCCCCGCTGCACCTTACGCCGACCAACCCAACGTTCAGTAACGGGGCTAGAAAATGGCTGGCATTTGACTTACCTCTCTGGTGGTTGAAGAAGGAAGGACGTACCCATCGATGGACAGACCGTGGCACTGAAACAACGACATTTAGACAATGAATTTGTGTTGTTCTTGCGTACCTTCGTTACAGTTCTTGCAAGTAAATCTGAGTGTTCTCTGATACCGGCCGATAGGTAACACTCCTCACTTCAAAAAAAAAAAACCACAAAAAAATGCACAAAACCCCCCAAACAACTAGAAGAAAAACCGTTAAAAATATTCCCCCTTTGCTGAAGAAGTTATTATGTAATCTGGCAAAGGTTAGAAATAGCCTGACATGACACGTAGAGAGTGTGCCGTGCTCCAGTCTGGCTACTGGAGGGGAGGAAAGTACTTAGAGCCACGGCAGCAAGAGGCACACAAAGGAGGAACACAAATCAATGAGAACATTCTGTGGGAAGGATGTAGAAATAAAAGGTAGTGCAAAAGCACGACCACAGACCATGGAAGTCAGAACTTTTATTTTTCATTTTTGCCAAAGCAACATTTAGTTAACTAGTTCCATATCCAGGGCACCGCAACTCAAGGATGTCAACACGTTGTGGTCCTCGTACATGGGCCACCAACAGTGAGGGAAAGGTGGTGGTAGAAATACCAAGGGGTATAAAAGAAGAACGACAAAACCTAAATGGTGAGAAGGCACAATAAGGAATGACACATCTGGGTACCCAAGGTACAAAACTGCACCGATCAGAAAAGAGATCTTTTATGAATAGTCCAAAGAGAGTTTAAGAATTAAATACTCAAGTCAAATAAGAACAATTGATTTTAACAGCCAGAAAAACCATTCCAATACTCTCAGCTATTAGGTTAGGTCGGGTCAGAAACGATGCTCACTCTGCTGAAAGATCCCATTAGTAAATAGCCACAGATGATTTGTCTTGGCTGACATCAACACTAACAGCTTCAGCAGAAGTGATTTTAGAAGGGCAACCAAAACCAAGCAGAGCTGGTGATGCACATCTTTCCCAACTGTATAGGCATGAACAGCTCGGTGCTGCGAGGTGCCAAATGCTGTCTTTCATCCAGCAAAGCAGAGGAACAGGTGCATAATCACTTTGAAATGAGTAAAAATTCATAATTCCCCTCTCCTCCTTCCTGAAGAGCAGCTTCAACGCATTTCCACACCCCTGATCTCCAAGGTACTGGCAAGGACTTACTTTTGCACTTAAAAACAAACAAAAAAACCCATTAAGAATTCCATACAGCTCTGAAGAGACAGCAAGAGATCTCAAGACATTTTGGAAGAGTCAGTACAGTTTCATACTTCATTCCTTGCAGCTCTTCTGCTCTGCACTGCAGTGCCCCTCAGCGGCTCTGGCCACAACCTGCATTAGGCCACGGGTGATGCAAAACAGCAAGCACTGGAACAAAATTGTTCAGCTGAAATTCACTTCCAAAACACACATGTGAACTTGTGTTAGTGGAGCCCTTTCAAGTTCAAGGGACACACTCCTATTAATGACTCTAGTTTCCACCTGTCTTCCAGCTGCAGACCAACTTCAACTCCCGGCTACACGCAGCCTCTGGACCCCCACCTCCCTAGGTCACCATACAGCCTGCTTGCTTCCAACACTGCTGTCAACTCACCTTCTGAAGGATTTTCCACACTTTCTCATAAAAGCCAACAGGAACCCTGTTAATAGCACCATCAAGCCTCCTTCTGCGCAACCACTGGCCTTTTCGGTCACCCCAGCTTGTGTCTCCACTGGAACCAGCTGGAGAAGTACTAGTGGGAGATGATGGAGTACTGCCCCTCTGTAAGAAACATTAAAGCCTTCATTAGTTGCTTTCTATCACCCCAAGTGCTACTCCTGGTGAATACATCATTCTGTTACAATGCTACCTCAGAACCAGGGAAAAAAATGCAGGCCATGATGTCATATGATGATGGAGTAGGACTCATCCCCTCCTCTCCCCTTCACAACAAGCTTCAGTTCTCTGGTACTTCTATAATTTCTCAACAAAACAGGCAAGCATTCAACAAGGCATAACCCAGTAAACTTCACTGGCTGGTTCAACACAAGACTTGGCTATTTCACCAAGCATAAGTTGGCTGCCAGGGCTGTGTCAGTGGTGTGCAAGATGATGGGATTTGCAAGATGGTATGACTCAGACTTTGGGCTCAGTGTTGTAAGAGAACCAAAGTCCAGCAAGAGAGGCCCTCCATGCAAATAGCTCCATTAAAATAAGTAAATAAAAAACTTACCTCATGTGGTCATGTAACCATCACACCTGCCTCTCTGTAAGTATCAGTCTTGTTTGCTTTATTGTCACTATTGTTCTGTTATTTTACTCTTGGAGTAAAATACAGACTTGGAGACTAAACCAGGCAGCATATCACCTTCAAAGTTGTGGCACTACTACTAAATTCTTGTTCTCATTTCCACACATGTACTCCACCTACTCTTTGCACTCCCAGAGAATGCACTCTTCAGTTTTCTTGTTCCTTCTTGCACACATATTACTTTCAGCCCAGAAAGGACTTCACTGACAGCCCCATCTCAAATCCCATCATCTCTGTAAGGAACTGCCTGAGCAAAGTACTGGGCAAGAGTGGAGATAAGAACAAAACTTGTACATTTGCAAAGGATAGGCTGACTGACTCTGCACAGCTAACCTCTGCAAAAAGACCAACAACTGCACACAAAGTCCATATTCTCTCTTATTGGTGTCAGTGAGGCATGGCTTGATGCATACTATTCCTTTCCACTGCAGATGGAAACAGAACTTCCTCCACCCTGTTGAGCAGAACTAGGGGGTGCAGGAGGTCAACAGGAGGGTGGGTGCCAAAACAGAGAAACCCACCTGCATACAGTAATTCACCTGGCCACTCACCTGGTTCAGGGAAGCAAAGAACTCACTGAGCAATTCTGTGCACTTGAATCAAACACACAGTTGAAGCTTGCCTTTCTGCACGGGCATGGGGGAAAGAGAGAGGCAACAGCAGCCTGGCAGTTGTCAGGCCAGGCCACAGAGCTAGTGGTGCTCTGCAGCTGTGTATTTAGGACACGTGGGAGGTGCAAAGTCTGCAGATGTGAAGAACCACGAATCACAACTGCCAGTTTAAAGCACGTGCACAGCTGCGAGCTTTCTGTCTCTTCATAATAGATTTGGACTTAAATTGTTGAGGTTTCTGTTGGTAAACCATTTAAACAATTATCTTCCATCTTAAGAGTGAGAGCTTAAGAAAAGATACTCTCTTCAGTTCTCTGAAGAGAGAGTTCTCTTGAAAGAAGATGACGGCCTGAGGAGATACCCATGCCCATAAACCCCGTCTCAGCAATTTGAAACTGTTCTGGGTTCCTTGGTGTTTGTAGACTGACAGCATTTATTACTTTTAAATAGTGATGACACCTGTAATGTAATCCACTGTCAAGTAGCTAAATCTGTTATAGTGCTTATCTGCTACAACTGCCTAATCTTCAGAAGAACTAAGTGGTTCTAAATGTGAGACTCAGCTTCTATTAAAAGATTACTCATGAGAATGGGCTCCCAATGAAGATGAACAAAGCAAAGAGGTAGGGTTTGGAAACAATTTTTGTGCAGGAGAAGCCACAGGGAGCTGTTTAGAGCTAAGACCCTTGCACACACACACACACACACACAGAGACAAGGTGAGGAGCAGGTGCAGAGCTGCAGACAGTGTTTTACCCTGGGAGCGAACATGCTGCTGGACATGGAGTGGCCCTCATGACAGAACTACAAAACAAAAACAGACACCAACACGTCAGAGAGACAGACATGACAGAGCAGGACATAAACAAGGTTAAGTAACCTGTATGTTCTAAGACAAGAAACAAGGATTAAGCTCAAGTACTCAGGGGAAAACTGTGACAGCACCTCGCAGTGCTGCACATCAGCTGATTTTGGGGCAGCTGCTGCCAATTGCCAGGGTGACCACAAGGCAGACCCTACGGTGCCAGGGGCCTCCTTGCTTGTGGTGCAGCCACCAGCTGCCCGTGTCACACACTGAGCTCCAAGCTTGGCCAACGCAAACCACCCCAGTTTAAGCTGCCTGCAAAAGCTTCCCTGGGACTCGAGGATGGGAAAAAAGCCCCCCCAAGCTCTTCCCTTCCATTCCTCGTGCGTCACAATGTCAGCAGCTTCTCTTGGCAAGAGAAGGTCATCTTGCTGCAGAAAGCCTGTGGGCTGCCAACTGGGTGGGCAGTGCTAAACAAGCAGCTGCCAGGCAGAATTTTTTCTGAAATGCGGATGTAGCACCTCAGACTCACAGTACTTTTCTGTAACTGTCGACCCCACGTCATGCCTCCTAATTAAAGTGTTAATGGTTCAGACCCAGGCAAAAGCAGTCGCTCAGCACCTGAGCTCTGGTGCAAAGAGATGTTAGTGCAAACTGAATTGTTGCTTGTAACACAAAGTTGATTGCTCTCTGTCAAAGTGACATTAAATCAGTATTTAGTGAATTATTCGGGAAATGCAGCGAGATGTGGCAGGAAGCAGCATAAGTGAAAAGATAAGGGGAAACAAAGATAAAAGCAGCCAACTCCTCTCCTGTGCGAAATACCAGGTTTCTATCTAATGCAACAGCAATGCAGGAAGCACCTTTCCAACCTCAACAAAAGTCCAAGTGTTTCAGCCCAGGCCCACCTCTGTATTTAAAACAAAGTTATGCTGCCACCTAGTGCCAAATCCCCTCTTCCTTGCTTGAAAGGCCCTGAAATCAAGACACCCACTCTATGGGCAGGAGCCCTGCTCACACTGAGCCCCCAAAGTCACTTGAGGGCCAGTGGAAGCACCTTCACAGCCATGGCCCTACCACAAAGCTTGGCCACGCTGCTCAGGCAGCGACATGGCTCAAAGAGGGCAACCAGGTCTTGTGAGAAAGACACCAAAAGTTTCACAAATGCATTTGCTTCCCTGCTGTATCGTGTCCTAAGAAGGGTCATTAACTGATCTTTATTGTTACCATCAAATGTTCTGTGTCAAGATTGTGCAGAAATGACACTCCTTTCCAAAGGCTTATTGAGCAGATCTGCTCCATTCAACCAAAGGAAAACATCATATACTTCCTCAGAAACTTACAGAAAAGGCCTCAGGTTAAACACATCAGGTTTGATAAACTCTCAGAAGAGAGTCTTTTTAAAATATGCTTCTAATACAGAATCACAGCATAGTTTGGATTGGAAGGGACCTTTACAGATCATCTAGTCCAACCCCCCTGCCTTGGACAGGGACACCTGTCACTAGACTGGGTTGCTCAAAGCTCTATCCAACCTGGCCTTGAACACTTCCAGGGATGGGCATCCCCAATTTCTCTGGGCAACCTGTTCCAGTGTCTCACCACCTTCATCATAAAAAATTTCTTCCTTATGTTTAATTCAAACCTACCCTCTTTCACTTTAAATCCATTGCCTCTTGTCCTGTCATAACAGGCTTTGGCAAAAATTCTCTCTTCACCTTTTTTACAAGCTCCCTTTGTATACCAAAAGACCAGAGTCTTCTCTTCTCCACACTGAATAACACAGACTGAACAACATGAAACTATTCATTCTTACCAATGTAGATGACTACCTTCCTATTTATCTACAACAGAAGAAAATTACTGAAATAAACATTTAAAAAAAAGAAATCAAAGCCACTCTTAACAAAACCATCAGTCACATTCATTCAGAATATTTTGGAAGTATTTTCTACAATATCTCTCTATTCACTTAGTTGCTGTGTACTTTAATATACCAAACTTAAATAAATATATTATAGCAGTAATCATTTGCCACTAAAGTGGCAAAACAGGAAGAAAACAAACCAGGACTTCTTTTCCAAGTGTATCTTTTCCAAAAGGCATGTGGACCACATTAACAACTTGTGTACAGTGTAAAAATGAACACTGTTTGCATGAAAGCTTCACTTCGTACATCTGACCTTTCCTTTGCTAAAAATGATTAAAGAGCTGTTTTAATGCATGAATGCATTACAGTTTGTTCAAGTACTTCTATATTCAGCATGTGAAACCAGAACAAAAAAGGAAGGACATTTTTGGAGGAAACATCCCTTCACGACTTTCTATCAATGGCTATGGCTTTAAATCAATGGATCTTTGGAAACTTCTCTCATTTACCAAGAATTTATTTGGCATTAAAAATGGTCTTCTAAAATTTACACAGAAAAATTTAACATAACACAGTACCAGAACAGCTGCATTTTCTGATGAGCATCGATGGAAAACCCTCACCTGCTTCAACTCAGTCTTCAATTTAGTAATACCACTTCTTTCTGTCTTGGTTGCTCCAGAATGCCCCATTTCATGAATAGAAATTGCAGGGCTAGATGAAGAGGAATCTACAGGTCGCACTAAAAGAAGCAAATGGACATTTTTAAAATTCTAGGGTGTAGAAAAGCAGATGAAATTTTATCTAGAAGTACAAAATAAAAGCATATGCTTTCACAAGTGTACAATGCTCTTGGTGACAGCATCCTTTCAAATCATGTCAATAGGTCAAACCTAATTGCATCAAGTCAGGGGCCTAGATCTGTACTTGGATACTGATTTTCCAAAATACTGTGCAATCATAGCTTCAAAAGACATCAGAATTGCAGTGTGTCTGTGAGGGCTTAACAATGAAGCTGGGAGACAGCTGAAGTGCCAATCGGGAATACCCAGGCACCACAGGTTAGATAAGCCTTTTTTATAGTCTTCATTCTGGTCACATAAAATTTCTTCATTACAGAAATTTGCCTTCATATCACACAAAACTTGATACTACGTTATTTCAGAGCAGGACAGCTTCCATCATATGTGTTTTGATTATTCCACTGCAGACATACATGGGTACTGGCCACACATGATTCACACATCACTTATGCTTCTATTTTATGTGTCATGAGAGTAGATTCCTACTTATAGCAATCTAACTTTGTATTTATAGCTCTCACTTAACATTTACAGGTACCCAAGTGGACAACTTACAGCTTCTTTCCACACCAAACTCTTTTCCACTGAGAATATGGTGTAGGAGATTTTTCATATCAAAGGGACTTAGGTTCATCAAACTCTCTGAAGCTTCTTCACCTAGTTAAAACGAAACATAACCAAAAATAAGACAAATGTCACTGTAGGTTGTTTTCCTAGGTGAAATGCCGATTGAATGAAGTTCAGTCACATTTCTCTTGGGACTAGTGCTTCCTTTAAAAAAATAAATACGTAGATTCACTTTCAAAGATAATACATTTCAAGACTAAACAACAAACACTGCATAGAAATAACTCTATTTGCATTAGTGAAGAGTATGCTGCAGCTTGTGCAAAACCTCACTGAAGCTGAGGATGAGAAAGCAGTTGCTCCTTTGGAGAGGCATTACAGCCACCTCCAAACAGCAGATGACATGCAGATCTAAATTACAAAGCCAGAGTTATCCCATAAATGCATGCTTGTGGAAGCCTTGCATTTTATTTGATTAAAGGATCACAAAGTGAGAGAGAGAAAACACACATACATACACATGAGAACATTACATGTGTGTGCTCATGACATAGGAAGACATGGAAAAGGCAACCACAAAGCCGAGGGCAGATCAAAAGAGCAGCTGGCATTTAAGGGTAAGGAATAATGAAAGGGACCCCAGCAAAGAGAGTCTTTGCCTTGTGAATAAAGCAGCTTCTGCTATTCAGCTACAGTTTTGGGAAACAGGGCTTTCTGTGCACTCTTCACACAGAAACAGAATTATCACAACAAGTTACCTGGCTGCTTTTGTCAGCTTTTTGTCCTGAGGTAGATACCTGCTCAGTGGCAGCCACTCAAGTTAGACAGAGAACAGTAGCACCAAGGTGGGCGCCGTCTAACCAGCTACTAGGGACCCCCACTTCCCTCCAGTAGAGAGAAAACCCGGGGTGAAGGGAGGACACCCTACACTTCCACAAAGTTATTACCTTCAGAGTGTGCTAGGGCATTAGAAATGGTAACTAGAGCCAAGCTACAAAAATACGACCTGGATCATTCTCCTAAGTGCCAGCATTTAACTATATATTTGTCATATTAGCTTGATTACTTTCTTGACTGCTCCTTCTGAGACTTCTGACCCTTTCAATTCCACTGATGTGGAAAATTTTTCAATGATTTTTGAGATCCCTCTTCAGTCATGATTCCTTTCTAGTTTCACCTTTCTCTTCCAAAATGAGTCTTAAGCTATTTTCACCCTGTACCACTTGTTTGTTACTTAATTCTTTTTTTATTGTATGCACGTTATTTATATGCAACATCTTGGAGTCCTCTAAGAAATTTTTTACTGATCTCCTGACAAAATAACACTACTGGATAAGATAACTATACCACTGTATCTGAAATCTAAATGGCAAATATTTTTCAACTAAGCATATTTGAGGCAAAAAAGCTTACACGTAAAAGGAAGATGATCAGAAATTACTTTGAATAAAAACTACCATAATTATGAATTAAGGTTCAAAAATACCTAGGGCCCTAATTTTCATTGACTTCAGTGGCATTGGTTCCCTAAATACATATACATGTGCAATTTGATGACCTGAACTTTAAACATTTACTGAAAGTCAGGGGACTTAAATATTTAAAATCCACTTCAGTTTGAATAACTGGTTGATGAGGGGGGCAGGCAGGAATCTTTCATTAAGTCAAAAAAAGAACTTATTTTCAAACTGTGCATGATGAATGAAAGGGCAATAAAAAGATTTAACACATGTAAATAAAAAAACAACCACTGAGGTGAAGGAGAAATAACTCCATAAGTACCCTTATGATGAAATTGCTCTTACCTGAGCATTTCAGACTCCGAGCCAGCTCAGTGGCCATCACCTGAATTATCAGACCAATGCGAAGCCTGAGCATTTCCACAAAAAGACTGGGCTGTGACCGGACGTACATCGCCAAGTACATAATTATTTCCTGTAAGGACAAATCCATAAGGGCACCCATTTAGAGTGGGTCATCTTGGATCCCCCAGCCATGGAGTAAACACCGGTGCCACACTGGGTACAGCTGGAAGAACCCTTTTTACACAAGCATCATACCTGTGTCAAGACTGCAATACTGATGTCTTGGCCGCTTGCTTCATAAATAAGATCTGTGAGCTCCTCAGGTGGCAGTGGGCTGCAAGAAGGCAAAACCACAGTTAGCAGTGACTCAGGCACCTGCTATTAACCTCTTGAACAAACACCAGAACCAAGTGATCAAGAAATATCTTAACATCTTTGCACCACCAAGGTGCCTAGGATTCTGTCCAGGCAGCTGGAATTACTTCAGGTGGTGAGGAGTAAGTTTTACAACAAGATGACAGCAGCAGAACAGTACCAGCAGGAAGCTGAAGGGCAGGCTGCTTCTGTAACTGAGGCAGAGCCTCAACTTACGCAGTAATGATTTTCTCCCGGGGTTCTGGTGGCAGGCCCACTGTAAGTTGCTTGTGGTGCGACAGAAGGTCTGTGCATGCCTATCATAATGCGACAGAAAGCAAAAGACCTTTCTCTAAGTCATATAGAAGTCATACAGCTTTTAATTCCCCAAAACAAAGCATTTCCTTAGCAATTTTTAAGTGCATTCCTATTAATTACCAGGCACAGATTCAGCAGAATGCTGTTAGCTAGTGGCCAAAGATCACCTGAGGTCAACAGGGCTATGAGTGTGTGCCCAGGCTGAAAGCCTGCTTCCCTGCTCTCTGAAATCAGCAACATAATGATTAGAGACTCCAGTGAATCTGACAGATCAATAAAGGACTTTATCCTTTATTGCAAGATAAACGTTTGTTCTTCATTTAAGACAAAAAATATTTTGAATCAATGAAAAACTTGGCGTACTAATATATCTCTTAACACTCAACCTTAAATAAATATATTTCTTTAAAAAAAAACAACAACAAACCAAACAGAGAACATATTGCATCACGTTCCTGAATTAGCCACTCTGATACATACTGAAATTGGTGCTTCCACCAATGTTTTACTCTTTTATAGCAACATCCTTCAAAAATGGGTGTTCGGTTTACCTGTTTTAGCATCCTGAATCAAAGACTTCACAAAGCAATGTTAATCTGATTTTTAAGAGTCTATTTTTCCCCTCCCTTAATGCAGAACAAACAGATCATCTCTACTCTCTTCCTCCCCAGTTCGTTTACAGTATCTTTGCAATTTAACACACATGGCTTTCTGTGAGAATGTCTGTATTGTTTGTTGACAAAATGTGTTTGTCAAGACGTTTCCATCCTCACATCTTGAGGATGGAAAAGGCTGGGCTTAACCAAACACCATGCAGGGCAATTACCACAAAATGCTTCCTGCAGATAGGAGTGTTACCTTCACAATCATTTACAACATGACATTCTCAGTCCATGCAGTATTATCACAGTTGGCAGTACAGATGAAAGGTAAAGATGTCACAGTAAGATTTTAGATCAGAAGAGTAACCGATGTTTACACAAGAAGTAAGACCAGAAGGAAGCAAGCACAAGCCCCACTGGCAGACTGGGAGTTTTATCTCCAGCAGGAAACTGAACCAGCATTATTTATATTTTGTACCTCAGCCAGGACTTCCACTCTCTTTTTGAGTATACCGGAAATGTAGCGGATCAAGCCCCACTCTTGGTTGAGGCCTGCCTTTCTGTAGAGCTCGTTGAGCAGGCAGTGAACAGTGACGCCATACTGTCCATCCAGCTCTGTGTCCCAGTCAGCACCTCTGCCAGAGAAGAGATGGAAAGTAATGTTCCTCATATAAAACACTACACTACTTAACATTATTCCACAACAAGCAGCCTGATTCAGATCAAATTGCTCATTTTGGTGACAGACTTAAGAAATACAAAGGACATGTAGGCCTTCACCAGAGATTGGTTATATATAGACAAAATTTCTTGATACCAGGAACTTTTATCTATTAACTTGAGCACTCACTTAACCAGGAACCTGTGACTTCACAGCAATCCCTCCCCCGCAAGGGATTTCTCCCTAAACTTTAAATCGAGCGTGCATACTGACAGTTTGCTGGAGGAACGCTCCATGTGGTGCTGCTTCAGAGCAGAATCCAGCAATGTCTTCAGTCCTGCTGAAGACTGTACCCGTTTTTCAGACGCCTCAGAGGGGCTCTACTCGTTTTTTTCCCTGCCTCTTTCTTAGCTATTAACTAAGCTTCCCTGCTGCTTATGCCATTACTGAAAAGGCAAAGGACATTTCTGTTCCTCTCCTGGCTTTGAAACTCGCTGCATTACAGCTTTTGTTGACAATGTTTTGAAGCGTCACAGAATGACCTTTCAATGTTTGTTAGAGGGGCAGAGTCCACCAGCCTGTCCAACACAGACTTCCACAGTGAAACAAGTCCAGAATAGGCAATTTACAACTAGTTAAATAACAAAATGGTATTTTTTTTTCAGGATTTCCTTTGCTCTTTAAGAGAGGCTGCTAAACATTTTGCCTGGGAAAAGAAGATCAAAGAAGTCCTCACAGGAGAAAGACTAAAATAAACAAAAATACAACCTTTGTACCAGCAAGGAAGACCACCTGTGATGAACACGTGCTTGTCTTTGCTCCCAAATCTAACTTTCTGCCAGGTTCCAGCAGTATTCTCTTGCATAGTGAAAAAGGCTTAAAAAGCGTACTACAAAAGATGATTTCATTGGTTTGTATTCGCATTTTGTTCCCATCAAACCTATTTAATAAGCAGCTGTTTACTAACCCAAACAATTTGGGTTAGACTGTTTCCAAGAATGTGTTGAAGTGAGTTCTAGCCAGGGATGCACTCAGGCATGCAGAGGCGTGAGAAGAAAAAATACTGACTACTCATTAAAACTGCATTTTGCTTTTAGTCAGAAAATGACACGACAGAGTTAATCTCCACTTCCTTTTTTGTGTATAAAAATAACAGCAAATCTTTGTAAGCTTAAGAGAGTGCCACAAATATAGCAAAGCGTGTTGCTGTTCATGGAAGGATTTTTGCAATTTGCTTGTGAGCCTTCAACAGGCTGTATTAATTCGTCATCATGTACCAATCAACTCTGAAATTTGCAAAAAAGCGTATTTTGGATCCAAATGATTTATGTAGTCAAGCAAACTGAAAATATACCTGTTAAACCCCATAATATTTAGCCTCTGCTCTCAAAGGACCCTGAACACTAGAAAACTTCTGCACAAGAATAATCAGAGAGTTGTGACCAACTATGAAGATGCTGAAGTTTATACTCGGATAACTCACTTCAGTATATGCAAGATATATAGGATATCTGCTTGATCATGGAGCGTTGGGCATTCCTTTAGCTGCTCAACAAGCCGCCTGCAATCCAGATCACCATGAGCATCTTTAGGTAAGTGCAAAGCATTTTCACAGTCCTGATAACAAAGGCAGATGAAAAATCAAATAAAGGATCTTGAAAAAAGTAGATGAGATTCAAACTGAAGCTTCCCATTAAAAAAATACAACAGCTAAGCAACATAACTCTGCACTTGAAATACAGATACATGACACAGTGCTTGCCAGGCTACTACAGAGATGAAAAGGAGAGTAGCCCCAGGAAATACAACCACCAGAATGGAACTTGTCTCTAGTTTCAGTTCAGTCAACAAGGAAATAAATTTTTTTGACAAAGAAAAACAATTTGGAAAGAAGACAAACAAATTATTTGCACACTTTCCCTGTCACATACTACTACTTTTAAAGAGAAATGCAGAAGGATACTACCTTTTTCTAGTTGAAATAATTTAGAGCTTTTTGAGTTCCTTCTCTAACCTGCATATATGTGTTGCAAATATTGCTCTTATCCATTCCCCAACCTTATGAAACTATCTTGTTAACTAATCAGATAATGCAATCCTGTGGTGAGTTCTTGGATGAAGAGAAGTTTTATTTGATAAAATATTCAGCAATGTATATGGTTCTAAAATACCATTTCCACAGGCAGAGCCTGTAGACCAGAATCCTTCAGGAGGCTGGACAACCTCCTGTAACCACTCTCTAGTCACACATACTGGGACAAAACAGGTGCCCAGGACAATCCCATCTTCCTGTCTTATAGTGGGATTTGGTTGGTGCCTTAAGGACGTCTGTCCTTTCACACAGTTCCCTCTTGCCCAGAAGTCATTATAAGTAGCATTTCTCAGAGAACATCTTTAAAGGTCATGAATATCCCATCTTTCCCTTTGCATGTTCAGTTAGGACTAAAGATGATGACTCAACCTTTGGCCTTAAAAGAATATGTGATTGCTTTAATCTTCTGCAGACACTATTAGAATTTTTCTATTTCGTACTATTTAACGAAAAAAATCCTTACACAGCCAAAAAATAAATCCATTCCAAAACAAGGGAGTAGCTATTCAGTGCCTTAGGCGGAATGACTTGTCTGTAAAGCAAAATGAGAACTAGCAGAGGGTTTGGCTGGGTAACATAGGAAAGGCCACTGTATTGGGTCCTAAAAATGCAAACAGCATAAAAATTCCGATAACTTACCTTTGTCTCAAAGAAATGGGGATTATCAACAAGGTTCAGAGACTTCCGGTGAGTGTTCAGAACTTTAGTGGGCAGAGACATAGACACATCTGGAAAGCAAAGCCAACAGGAAAGAAACTGAAAGTTCATTTCAATAACATGAAAATTTAAACCACCTGCATGAAGCAAATATACTAGGTAAGAACAACAAAAATATAAGTCAAAATATAGAGGAAACGCTTTTGAGATGCTTTGCATGGAGCTCGGAGACAAACTCACATTCTGAACCTTATCTCCCTGCAGGTTTGCTCCAAGAGTTCCTGAGACCAGCTTGTCAAAGCCTCAGGTGCTACATGCTCAACTGGTACCTCTTATGACAGCACATACCTCAGAAATCCTACAGCCCAATGACCTGACCCTGCTCAGTGTTTTAAACATTTTAACAGAAAGTACATGGAGAAAATGGTCTAATTGGTAAGATATCATAATTGAAGTGATAATGGTAAATGTAGGTTAATGCTCTGTTAACTTCATATATTGAATTTAATAGATAGATGATCCAGCATATGAAAGATGGGAAAAAAAACTAACAAAAAAGCCTGAAAGTTAATATATGTTGCAGTTGAGGGAAGTCTTCCTTTAACCAGGGCATACTACATAACTACATATAAACCACTGCATATATCATGCATATATATGCACATATTTACAAATTCAGTTAAAGCATTGTATTGGTGTAAATCCAACAATCAGTCTAGTAGAAATATAGCGCAATTGTGAATATTGTCCCCCCCTCTCTACTCCATTTCTTGTTACAAATTCAGAAAGTACATACTTATGTTTTTTCTGGCATTGGAACATTTCATTTCATCACAACTTTAATTAAGTAAGAAAGTACATTTTGTCTACCTTTGTTTATACAAAGACCCCAAAAAATTAGTTCATCAATTCAGGTTCTAAAATTCTATCCAACTGAGAATCTGCACCAGTTTCTATAACGTTAATTTTCATTAAATGTTACATTTCACAGAAGGTTATCTATGTAATCTATGTATACACCAAGACGTGGGATACATTGGGAATACTACAAGAAAAACCTTGGACTCATTCTCATTTCTTCATAATTATAACATGCTTGTGCCACTAGTTCTTTTTAAATTGCAGAGTTTTGAAATACTTGAACGTACTCCTTTTAGCACCCAAAACTGGTTTTCTATTATTATCATCGCTAAATAAATAATAGGGAGAAATACCTGGAACCTCCAAGCCCTTTGTCTTGGCCATTATTGACAGTATCTCCTTTGTGGAATGGTTTGCACTTAACACAGGTGGTTGATTAGCAGTCTTTGAAGTAGGAGGCAGGAATGATTTCAGTGCTGTACTCTGCAGGACATCATTTATATACTGATCCAGCTCATCCTGACTTTCTAGTGTGACATACATAAAATAAAAGATTTTTTCAAGCTAAAACTGTAATTCATCAGTTCTTTCTTTTTCAAATACATCACTCTATTCTTGTTTATGCAGAAGGGCACACAAAAATGCAAAAATATCATAAACAAGAGATTTTTAAGATGAAGAAATTAGAAAAAAAGGTAATCAGTTTTTGATACTCTGAAAACAGTTACATTATGAAGATGTTTTTCCTTTTGAAAGGAAGCAAAAGGGATTTTATCTTGCTGGCAGCTCATAGATCAATTATTCCACACAAACCTTTGTCTATGACTCCTCTCAGTCTCTCCATCCCTCTAGTCCCTTCTGTACCCCCCACACACCCCCATTTGCTGACTCTTCAGAATCAGTTTTACTGAAGCATTTACCAGTCAACACCACACTACAAATGTGGGAAAAATAAGCCCAAACTCCTCCAAATTAAGTCATGCATATACTGTTCACAGACTAACGCATGAGAAACTGGAATGACTATCAGCTGTGCCCAAAACATATTCTTCATCACAGGTAAACCTAAGCTCTGATGGTAGAACTTGACAGAAAAAAAAAACTGAAGTGAAAAAGCACTACCTTTTTCACAGAAGTCTGCTGGATAGCCTCCATATTCACTGTCAGGACTATTTCGGCCTTCAATAGGGTCATCAAACAGTTTTACGTCACAGTCTGGATCCAGAAAGCTCAGATGTGTATGGAAAGAGGTGGTAAGAAAATCTGATAGCTTGCCTATCTTCACCCTGCAAACAGGAACGTATGCCAAGGTGCATTAATATCCACTGTGTTGATACTGATTAATGCTTACTGAGTTTTAAACAACTCCTCCAAAATTTATGAGACTTACTGCCTAATCCACCTTCGGTAACTACAAAGCAGCAGATAAACAATACTGAGAAAAACAAATGCAAAACAATAGTTGCAGATCCACCTGGGTACTTACTCCTCTAGCTACTAATTGAACTTAAATGTGTTATGGTAACACCTATAATTCCAACTCAAAGCCTAATTTTGTAGTGTGTTTGTGTGAAGGGAGACCCTGAACGAAGACCTAAACTCCCAGGATAACGCCTGAGAAACAGGGGCCAAGAATTTCCCACAAACAGCAGCATCTTTTCACAGAACTGCAGTGCTGCTAAAAACCAGAAAACACATCTGATTGCCAGAGGAAGACACTGACTGCGAGAGTGTAAACTGAAAAAGAACAGGGAGGTAATACTGCATCTTAAATTGCTTTTACATGTAGATAAATGGAACACATAACCTTACCAGGACTACACATAAGTGAAAGTAATTACTTCTTCATAACAAAATCCTCGACACGACAGGGTTTTTTTATTTCCAAAGGTTTAACATTTGTGTTTCCTTCTCCATTGATGGCAGTCAGAGATGGGAGACAGATCTTTCCTGTTGCATCTGAGGTCCAGCTACCATCTGATCGCCATATAACAACTGAACCTGAAAGTCCTCTCTCTGCAGAGTTCCAGTACAAGGTACTGTGCTCTATCACAAGTTCAAAACTGAGACTTGCAGAGGATTTAGTTTAAAAAAAATCACAGAGAAAATAATTTGTGGGTTCTGATGTTACCTTGCACCTCCAAAATAACCATCCTCTAATTTTCTTATGGTGGCAAGAACAGCTGGATGAATGTCAGTACCATCATCAACTGAAAAAGAACAATGGAAGAGCTGAAGCTTACCAACACATTCTCAAATTATTACGTCCAAATAAAGAGTATTACTGGGCATTCTTTACAAAGTAAATCAGACAAATTTAAACCAGAGTCCACAACTGCTATCAATACTAGCTTATTCAAAAAATACCAAACAAACAAGCAAACAAAACACAAACCCGAAGCAAGTTCCAAAGGGAATTCTCAAACAAAAACCAACTAAGTGAAGACAAGCTCCATAGGAATTTCTATCAAATTTCTTTGGACAGAAATAGTATGGAGATGATGGGGAAACATAAAAATATAAAGGGAGAGTAAAACCAGCATGAAATATTACCATGTCATTCAAATCCAGCATACACTTGAGAAAGTTACACTGTGCTTTTGATGTTAAAACTCAGATGTATCAAAAATCATGCCACCTGTCTCCTCTCAAACTGACTTCCACCCTACTCCCCCACAGTAACCTACTTTGCTCGAAACAGAGAAAACTGAGTTTACCAAGCATTGTGTGGGTGATGGGAAACGTCAGGGTTGGTCTCCCTGTCATCCTCCAACAAGAAGTGAGATAAGCCAGCTCTGTCTTGAGCATCTCCACAATCATCTGATTGTCTAGAGCCAGATAGAAGTGATGCTGGTCAGTAAACTAGAGAACAGAGAAATACGGCACATCAGTAGCTGTCCTTAGTTTTTTGCCATTTCCTCCCTTAAATCATTCACAAAAGCCACATGAGCTATTCTTGACCACACACAGACTGCACAAATTAACCTAACAGGGCCTGTGACTGTGAAAATGAAATCTGTGCTTGTGCAGAGTCCAGTTTCTTACAGTTGTAGACTGACAGTGAAAGAAGTAAGCCATACAAATAAAAAGCAGTCAATCACACCCACAAAGTATAATCTTCCCAATGAATTACAGTAACCTATGATATGGAAGATGGAACTACTCTAAATGTGGAATAAAAAACTAACAATAGCAACAAAAACAATAAATAGACTTAAGTGCATGCTGGGGACTGGGAACTAGTAATTGTATGTTTCTTGGGAACAATCTGAAAGTCAAGCAAAATACAGAAAAACTATCAGTTACTGGGGAAAAAAGGTACGTGAAACGTACAATGATAAAGTGTGCTGTTCCCACTACAGGGGAAAGCCAAGAACCACAGTAAAGAGACTATTATGGCTACTTCAAGAGCTGGAAACCAAGAAAGCTGGACAAACAACAAAATGTATGTCAAAGCAGCCACAATAGCTAAGAAAGCACATAAGTCTTCAGGAGGGGTGGAAAAAGGAGGCTGGGATGTAAAAAACCCATCAATTAGTAAGACAAATAATGGTCAAGGAGGAAACATCCTGTAAATGCATCAGAATTAACTGGAAAACATAGAAAATGTAGGCCTGTTAATAAAGAAAGAAAGGGGGTAGGATGAGAAGATACAGATAAACTGAAGCATTCAATGTTTTTTTTACTGACAGGAGAAAAGTAGCAAATTATGACCTGTAATACTACTTTTAAAAAAGTCATAGGACTCCAGCCTGAGTATGGGTAGAAATGGTTAAAGGACACGTAAAATCAAGATGGTAAAGTCCAGAGAAGACAGAACTTGAGGAACTAGCCAAAACAATCCCTGAGACACTCGCAATTAGTTTTGGTAATTCAGAAAGAACAAGTCCCAGATATCCAGACAGAAGCAAACACACTGGCTGACTATAAAACATAAGAGCCAGGATCAGATAGACCAGTCAAGCTGATTTCTGTTCCTGAAAGCACAGGAAAACAAAGCAAATTTGAGACTGCCAAGATAACTACAAAATGATAAAGCAAAATGGACAAAAGGTCATATCAAAAACCAATCTCAGCAAACTAGTACAATTTCCTTCTTTAGGAGCAACTAGATAGCAGGTACAAGAAAGTGGCTGACATCTCTCAATTTTGCAAATTTCACATTAGTGATCTGAAGAAAAACCACTTGAGGAGGCAGAACTGCCTTCTCAAAAAGCAGTTATTAAACATTTTTCCAGAATGAGAGGGTGTTTAAATAGGGTCACCCTTTGCCTCACACCTAATCAATGTCTTCATTAGAGAACGGGATGAAATACAAACTACAGAGCCATAAAATTTGTGGACATCACTCAAGACCAACACAGATGAGTTAACTGCTAACCTTAGGAAGCTGAAATTAAACATTAATTCCACACCCACACTCCCTCCCCAAAAAAGTCAGGAGGAAACATCTGCCTACAAAGTACAATGGAAACGTTACGGAGGTTTTAGTCAAACATGGAATAAGCAGCAACTGCCAGTGTGTTGCTGATGCAAAGTTAATTGCCGTTTGGGAATGTATTGATAAGCGTGTGCATACTTGACACATGAGAAGACTTCAGCTGAAATATTAGGTCCTGCTTATGTAGTAAAATGTGGACAAAGAGGTATTTTTAAAAAAATCATTACTCTAAGGAATTTTTCCCTCATTTGCAAAAGTGAAAAATTGGGAGGGGGAGGGAACAACACAACAGAACCAATCTGTTACAGAGGTGTTTGTGGTCAATTGACATAGGGAAGAATGGGAAGGGAGCCACGTTATTTGTAGTAAAACTGATGTTTGGACATCATGAAGGACTGCAGAAGCTATCTATGGAGTCCACTGAGTATCTTCGACTGGAATCTAAAGACTACATCTATTTAGGAGGGTGTAAGCATTCTTTATCCTGCTCCAGATCCACATGTTTGGAGTAAGTGATCCCTTGGTCTTCTAGCATCAACTCCTAGAGTAAGTCTACAGGAGATTATCATATTTTATTAAATGTATAAATAAAATCCATTAATTCTGAGAGATTCCAAATTTCCAGCTGCACTGAAGAAGGCACTAATGAGAAAACAAAGGCAGGACAACCCTTTCTCAGCACTATATTGACCTTTTCAACAATATAATGAAAAGATTACATCTTAGACTCTTAGGGGTTACAGTACTTGGCACACTTACGCGAAACTAAATTTTCCATCAAGGCAATCAGTAAGAAGACATATTAAGTGACCTATTTCTGGAGAAACTAACTATTTCATTACAATGTTGATTTGGGCAGAGATCAGTAACAGCTTTGTACTATTGATTTGCTGTGTTCTCCTAAGCCAGAAGCCACAGAAGCCAGACTCTGTATGACAGAAGAGAGATTTATCAGCAGTCCTACCATGCTGATCATCTAATGCTCTTAAAAGCCCACAAAAGCAAAGCACATCTGCTTTATCAGCCCTGTTCTGTAGAGTGACAGCACATAAAAGCAAAGTGCTTTGGTAATGATTAGCCATTAAGCAAGCAGTGATTTCCATGCCAGATTTCCATGCTCACCTGAGGGGTAAAAGTAAATATTTGATTTCTTATCATGTACAGCTTGGAGGTGCCTAACACTCCAATGTGTCGGTGTGGCCGTCCACTTAATTTCATGTTCTTGTTCCGGCCTGTAAAGAAAAGAGAAAGAAAAAAATTATCACCTAACATTTCCTGTGTGGCTTTCCACAACTGTTTTAGCCAAGAGACCTACTTCATTCATATCAGCAAGGTAGAAGATAGATAAGAGTGAGATGCTACACTCTGGACTGTTTTGTAGAAACCATTGATATAATAGTAAGAGTTCTTCAAAGGCCTGCCTGATCAAAAATAGAAGTTTTGGCTTCAGTAACAATTGGATTATGTCTTTTAATTATAGTCGTGGCTCAGCACCTAAAGTTTCCCCACCAAGAAAGATAGCAGGCATGCCCTTTCAAAAACAAGCTGATCAATATACAACAGAAATTGCAGTGCTTTAACTGTAGAACATTAAAACTTTAACCCACAGGAGGCTAAATCCAAATTAAAAGTATATCCAGATGCAAAAAAAGATTTTCGTTCTTTTCATCAGACTAATAAGCTCCACTTCTCTCAGTAGAGCTCATTAGAAAATGATGCACCCTGCGCCCTTTGCTCCAGCAGCCAGGAGCTGGCTTGAATCTGTCTGACAAGGAATATGAGCCAACCAACCACATGCCCGAAAAAATACCATTCCCAAAGAAGTCACTATTAAAAACAATACACCAATGTGTCAAATCATCCTACTCACCCTCGCTAGTGAAAGAAAGCTATTATGAGTAATTATGAAATAAATGTAAGATTCAGCAAAGCCCCACAAACGCTTCATTTGTTAAGAGATATTTGTGATAAAAAGACAAATTCTTTCTCAAAAGCAGCTATGCATTTCCATTCTCCATATAAAGGGCACACTTTCTGAGCTTATTTGAAGGCCCCATCACTTTGGATGATTCCAAAAAATTTCTTGATAAAGCAAAACACCAAAAAAACAAACAAAAAAAAGCACCACCGCCACCACCTCCCCCCCAAAAAAAACCTTTTGCTAAAGACAGTTTCTCTGTGGAAATAGCTCCTGCAGGACAAGGAGTCAGTTCTTGCCTAACTCCAAGGATACAGGGAAACTTGTACTTTGGTCACCTTTTCTAATGAGGCAATTTTTTTTTCCTGTTGAAGTTCCTTGTTTAAGACAGAAATTCTAATTCTGTTTGCACAAATGCATTTTTTTTTTTTACATCAAAGAAATTGATTTAAATAAAAGAAATTAAATTAATGAAATTGAGACAGTGTGAAGCAAGAAGAACAAACACCAAAACACTAGGCCTTAAAAAAATATCTGTCAGAGCAGTAGACAGAGGCTGCCCAGTTCAAACACTTACCCAGCATGGTGTAGAGGTTACTCAGGATGCGAGCTGGCTGCACTCTGAGAGGATGGATATCAGCAATGCTCTGAACATTGATTCCATGGTCTTGCAAGAGATACTTAATTTGATTAGATTCTGCCAGAACAGTTACTGCATAACAGAAAACAAAAATGCTAGTAAGAACCAAAGTTCTTCTCTTTTTAACTACTCTGTCTCTACTGTCAACTTCTCAACCACTGCATAGTTTACTAAAAATGCACAAAGGCCTGGGCCTCACTTCTTTCTTTAGTTACGAGACTGTGAGATCAAAGGGGACTGCAAGAGGGTATCAAACAGTTTTTGGCTGCTTCTCAATATGTCTTGCCATTCTTGATGACTTTGGACCACAGAGTAATTCAAGTCAGAGGGTCCTCATGAGGTCTCTACTCCAACCCTCTGCTAAAAGCAGGGTCAGCCCTGAGGTTAGATCTTTGGGGCTCTGGCAGCTTCTCCAGGTTTCTTTCAGTACCCCTAGTTTGGATCATGCAGTCTCTTTCAGCAGTTGGTGCTTTCCCCCCACCAAACAAGGCAAAACCCAACTCTAAAAGCTTCATTGCTTTTATAAAGCACGCTGTAACAACACAGTGGAGTCAATGGGGGACAGATTCTGTTACCTATATAGCAATAGATGTTCCAGGGGCCATAAAGTGGCAGACAGGGAAAGAAAGTATCCAAATCACAGAAATTTACAATCCAAGACTTGATCCAACCTCTTGTTCTGCTTGACATTTTGCCCATGTTAGCAGGCTTATTGATTTGGGACTAATAATTCAGTTTTTTTCTTTGCATTAAAAATATTTGTCAAAGAATGCTAAAAATAAGCATTTCTATTTT
This sequence comes from Scolopax mira, assembly GCA_004320125.1. Taxonomy (NCBI): domain Eukaryota; kingdom Metazoa; phylum Chordata; class Aves; order Charadriiformes; family Scolopacidae; genus Scolopax; species Scolopax mira. The sequence goes on from BJBW01005509.1 coordinate 25,295, forward strand.
TACTAGAAATTAAGCACTTCAGATTAGCAAAGTACCACCCCCATGATACGCCAACAGGGGTTAAACAAGCACCTGCCCACATCACAGTATCAGTAACAAAGGCTGCTCCTGATAAATGAGCTGGTTGCTTTTCCAGAGCAGCCCTTAAAAAGCCTTTAAGTCCTGGTCCGTCGGTCTTTGCCCACTACTTAATTTTCTGTGTTAGACTCTTCCTGCATTGACAAAAGAAGCCACTCCCCTGCAGTAGCCAAAAGACAGCTCTATGTTTGGCTGCCTCACCCACACATTGATTTCTGATTCATCCGAAAAGGAGGAAACCTAACTTAAATAGCATAGAAACCTAACTAAACTGACTGGTCTCCTGCCCCTTCTTGCTAAAATACACCAAGATTTTAATTTTCCACTACAAGATTAAGTTTGCCACTCTCCGGTCCCTGAGGTGTCTTAAAATTTTAATATATATATTTTAATAGTTTTTTAAAGCTGATCTTCCCCCCAGGAAAGCGGTGGTTAGGCAAATAACCCCTTTCTTCTTCTTACAGGAACACCAAAGTATCCATGTCCCATGCAAAAAAACATACTGCTTTTAAAATCTCTCTTCTCTCTTGTACAAAGGGACTTCATCACATGATCCAATTAACTTAGAATGTTCAAAAAACTCCCTCACCTTGTACCACAACGTCAGGTTTAAATCCAGTGGAAAATCTCCTGTTTAAGGGATCAATTTCACCCGCAGCGAGAAATCCCTAAAATAAATACAAAAGGGGGAAAAAAAGGAAAAAAAAAATAAGTAAAAGGCTTCTGATGACATCTAAAAAGAATCTTAACCAATTTTGATACTGAATTTTGATACTTTTTGTCCTGATAAGGACAGCAGGACAAAAAACCTGGTTTCCCTATACCATCCATTAAGTAGTACGTTCAATAAAAACAATGAATGCGACATTTTTCAGGACAAAAAGAAAACAGTTATGACTGACACAATCCCCATGTCCATGTTTCCTATTTTAGAGCTGCAGCAACTGACATAATTTCACCAGGCCAGTGATTTTTTTCTCTTGTATCTCCACAGAGATATTCAGTGGTTCCTTTAAAAAGTCCATGGCTAGGATGGGACAACTCTCTAGGCATCTTATGCCACAGAGTAAGGCATAGCCGAATGGAATTGAAACTGTGCAAAATCCGGGACAATCAAATCAGCTGGGGCAGCCTAGGCATATATCTAGTCCACCTGACAACTTATTCAGCTTGATTAGAAGCAGCTAATTGCAGATCTACATATACAAAAAAGGCCCTGAAAGCTCAGAGTAACCCCTCCATGGTTCATATACACGTTTCTAATGGAAAACACATTGTCCTCTACTTGTCAATCAAGATGTACTTAAAGCCCAAGCCATGTCAAAACAAAATGAAGTACAAACTCATCTACTATACAAGAAACAATTACCTCTGCTAATAGGCAGCTAAGGACATACAATGATTGGCCCCAAAGATGAGGTAACTTTCCCACTGGGACACGATCCACTGAATGAGGATTTTCATATTCCTCATCCACCTAAAAACAAATGCATAAACAAGAAAAATTACCCTAAAGTTGTGAAGAACAGTCAACAACATAGAAGTACTCCAAAAAATATAGTCTATCATCTACCCCTTCTAACCTACCATTGTGACTGATATTGAGATCTCTTGGTTTTACTTTTAAGGCTGCACGTTTTCTGTGACAAGAACTCCAGGGAGACCTAATAGCGGCCTTTCAGTACCTGAGGGGAGCTACAGGAAAGCTGGGAAGAGTCTGTTTACAAAGGCCTGCAGTGACAGGACAAGGGGCAATGGCTTTAAACTGGATAAAAGCAGATTTAGATTGGAGATTAGGAATAAGTTCTTTCCAATGANNNCAAGGTGAGGCTCAACGAGGCCCTGGGCAACCTGGTCTAGTTGGGGGTGTCCCTGTGACTGCAGGGGGGTCGGACTAGATGACCTTTGAAGGTCCCTTCTGGCCCAGATGATTTTGATTCTAACTTCACTGAGGCCTGCCTAGCCTCCTGGTGCTTTCCAAAAATGATGGTTATTCCACCTTTGCTGCGTTCGTAAGAACAGACAATGGAAAAATTAAGAGTAGACTCTTACTAAATTAGAAAAATTGCCTTGGTTTTGCAGTATACATATCTATTAAGGACAGGGAAAAACCCTCCTAGATAACTCCTTTAGCGAAGCCATTTTAAAATTGACATATGACAGGCAAAATCTACACTGTTTATTTGGCACGTTCATCAGATCATGATCATATCAAAATTCACAGTAAGGCTCCCAACTCTTACATGCTTGTTCCCACTAGGAAGGCAATTCAGAGTTTCCACCTCAGATCTGTGAGCAAGACATCAGCTGTTGGTACTCCCTGCCCAAACTCAGACCAACCCAGGAGGCTCCACAACCTCAGTGAGTGAGGGCTGAGAAGACTGGAGCGGGAGAAAAAGTTGTCGGGGAGGGATACAAAGACAAATAGCATGGAAGAGCCCATAAGCTCATTTGAATTTCTGTCCCAATGGGACAATCAGATAAACAATAACAGCAAAGGAGGGAGAGAGAAAAGAAACCACAACCAAACCAAACAAAAAACCCAGCCCAAACTCTAATCCATCTAAAACCTGTTTCTCTCTCACATACAAGCTCTGGAAAAGAAAGAGGACAATCAATGAATAGACTATATAGGCAGTGACAATCTATGCTTTATTTCTTCTTTGAGCTTCCGTTCCTAAGTCAGCACCAGAACTTCTTAAATATGTCTTGCTATGAGGATGCAAAACTTTAGACTTGCCCTAATATTTCCATTGGTATTCAAATTGCCAAACAAAAAATGTGACTATTTGGAAGCCTACAGTTTGACACTTCTCATCAGGAGCTGTGAGAAGTCACTATAGTTTTGAAATACTGTATGATAGTAATTTTTTGTTGCTGGTTTAGATTTATCAGCTACAAGAAAACCATAAAACCATTCATCGAGATTTACACTTTGCATATTGAAGTGGATGCTGCATTTTCACAGTACCTTTTCTGGAGGGACTGCATACAGTTCAGGCATTAGCACTATTCCATTCTTCTCTCTAATAAGTATTCCTTCCAGAGCTTCTCTATACTCTTGTACCTGAAATATTTTTAGAAGTGTGAGAATTCACATTACAGTCAGCAAAAGTGACAAGTTAAAGTTTTAGTACTTTTCAACAGTACTTTTCTGCTGAAAGTTAATTTTACAAAAAAAGAGGGAAGGGTGGGAAATCATGACTTGCTAATGGAACATCAGGGTTCAAATTCTCAGAGACTGTTCCAGCATCTCATTATTATCAGCCTCAGAACCCCAAACATACATCTTTAATCTGTAACACCCCACTGCAGTACAAAACTTCTAAGGTAAGAGTCACTGGAACAAATCCTGTATGAAATTTTCGACAAATGACAATGTGATGAAATGAATGGTAGGACTGCAAATATCCATAAAAGTGCAACATGCACAATTGTCTATGATTTTGTGAATTCTGCTTTGCAGGACTGGGAAATCGGTTTCTCTTAACTGACTTGCTTAAAATTGCTTAAAAAGGTACCCACAGGTTCATATTATGGCACACTGATATTTCAGCATCCTGTCCTTCTCCACTCTTTTTGTGTCCTCAGGGTTTTTATTTTTCTAACAACTGCTGCCATTGCAACCACTTGTTTGCAACAGTAACTGGTGAAGACTAGATACCCACCTGAGTGTCTCAGTAACTCAGTCACCTATATTTAAACTGTGGGAACTGGGAGCAATTGCCCAGTCTGACTATGTCCTAGCATAGCCTGTCTGTGCACAATAAAGGCAATCGGGTACATACTGTCCCAGATAATCCAACTAAATTCTAAAGACTGCTTTGTGAAGTGCTATTTTATTTACACGACTGAACTTTCAGTAAACTTTCTGGTTTTCCCCCTCATGAAATAATGGCATTTACCTCTCCACCACATTATTATTACTGTGTTCAGTAAAGTACTGTCAGAAAGTATTTCACTTAATTTACAACATCTAATACAGAAAGAGGGCTTTTTGGCCTGAAATCCTCTGTTTTGTTTCTGATGCCATTTTTTTTAAGGGGTTATGTTTAGCGATCTGCTCTCCCTCTGCATACAGGGCAATTTTAAATCACATCTACAGAAGTCTCGATATGAACACATTTAGTCCTGGCTACCTACCATGGTTTAATTCACTAGTACTCTGCAGGTGTCACTTCAACCTTTGAAGGTCTACCGTCAATTTAGGTCTCCTCACATTGGATGCTTGACACAGTAAAGGCATGAAGTAACCTAGGGAACTAGTGAAAATGAACTGGCTCCTCATAATCCAACCGCAAATCTCCCTGAATGTATGAGGGGACTGAAAGTACTATGGATCTTGTTCTCAGCAGGAAAGCCAGAGAAGTCAGGGGATAAAGGAGCTGGTCTCATTCTGCACTAACTGGGAAGGGGGCATCAAGGTTGGTCATAAGACAGAACCAGGGAAATAAATCCTATTCAGCCCCGTTTGACAACATCAGCTAACAGCCACTCATCCTCGTAGAGAGAGAGCTGGCAACAAGGCCCCAGTGTGCTTAACCCCACAGCCTCTGTCGTTTCATGAACTCCCCAGAAGGGTGAGACTGGCTGAAGACTATTCCCGTCCTGCTGATGGGGTATCCACCTGATACCCAAAATAACGATAATAAAGATGGAGTAAAGCTACAAAATACTGTGGGTAAATGGCTCTGCATTTCCATTGAAAGTAATTTCTTCTTTCCTCACCTGAATTTTGTCCTCATTAAATACTCCATCGATTAGGAAGTATGTCCAGAATACTGGCCACTCACATTCAATATTCTCAAAGAGCTTGAGTTCAGCAGGATCATAGTGCAGCCTGCTTGGATCCTAGAAATTCAAATTGCACTCATTTAGTCACAGTGCTAAATCAGTCACTTGTATTCCAATCATAATGGCAGCCTATTTTATACAAGTGCTTACAACTAAGAAACCAGTAAAACCACTAGAAATAGTTTCCATGCAGTCTCTTTACTTCTTTTTCACATTCAGACTCAAATAATTGTCCCCTAGACAAATCAACCCTTCCCAGTGTCAGAATCTAGGCACCACCCAAATAATCTTGGTTCTGCCTCAGTTCAAAGATACTTTGGGTCACCTCAAAGACACCGCTTCCACTTCGGTCCCATAAGCCTATCTAAGAGCTCAGTTCTCACAGAACTATGAATTAATTTCCATCCTTAATAATTGGTTTTCAAACCCTCTGCCTCCTTCAGATATGTGTCACTTCTAGGGTGGATACCTGGATTACCTCCAAATCCACTAAAATGTCTTAACAGTGATACAGAGCGTCACCCCTTCACATAAATGAGACGAAAATACGCAAAAACAAGAGATAAAATTATTCCTGATGTCTACCGAAAATATGTATTAGAAGTACCTCTTTGGGTGTCTTGTAACCATCTCGGAGAAAGCGACAGCAGCCATAGCGGCCCTGTAACAGACAAAATTACAGAAACCTCCACATACTGTTCTTCCTCAGACTAAAAAAAAAAAAAAAAAATCAGCAGAAAAGCAGCTGCTGAGTTTTAAGTGTCACTTAGGGATTTTCTCCCCTCTCTTCCATGCACAGATATGCCAAGTCTGGCAATCCTTTTTTAAATACAATTTTTTATTAAGAAAGGGAGGTTCTTTTTCCCTCCGGAAAATAAAAATAAAGGAAATCCTTACCTGCAATTTGGATATGATTTCACTCTTGGTCACATTAACAAGGTTTAGATCCTCCACTGCAAAAGCTGGGTACGAAATAATAGAGAGAAGGCCAGCATCTATCTCCTTTGATGTGGATGCCCTCGGCAACATGGAGTATAGAATTGACTGAACACAACAGGAACAGAAGAGAGGGATATAAACAATTTACCTCCGTGAAAAGGCTATTTCAAGTGCAAATGGGATAGACTATACTATTTGCAAACTGACAGAGAACTCACTGCATAAGTATTTTTGACTGAGTAACTATGAGACTACTTCATACCATCCACTTTCACATGGCCTACTAGAAACAGGGTGAACAGTGGAGTCTGAAGCCATAGTTACTGCGTTAAATTCTTGGTTCAGTTAATCAATATTTCATTTGAAAACAAAAGGGAGAGGCTGTTGGGTTTTACCCTAGCAATGGAAACAAAGTTTTACCTGACAATGTTCTACTTCATCAGGAAGAACATGGATCACTGATTTGTGTCCTCCATGAGCTCCAAAAAGATCTAGTTCATCAATTGCTTCCAAAGCAGCCTTTAAAAAAAAAAAACCCAAACAACATCCCCAAACCATTAAATAGCTTTTAAACCAAGTACACGCCCTAGCAGCTGTGCTTCTCCTTAGAAGGAAATTACATAGATGTAAGTTTGCTTCACAGACATTTTTAATCTTTAATGGAAAGATTGGCAATATTTTAGAAAAAGGAAGTATTTCTGTTTCTCTGCTAGTAGGATGTGCTGGTGACCCATCTTACAATTTAAAGGCAATGCAACACAATGGGGAGCAGGACTGCCACAGAGATAATACCTGAAGTACTTCATAATAAACCCTTCTCCTGTTCTATACTCCAAAATAACTCCCACATCAGTAGCCTTTCACTCCTCCTGCCTGAAGGGCTTCAAAGAGGAAGGCATGTTCAAGGCACCCCAGTGCCCAGTTTCCAGCCAGTGCCCAGAGAAAAGAGCATCACCATCTCTCTGGTACTATCACCTCTCAAGGGAAAGAGAAATGAGACATCTGCTCTCTCCACAGCCAACCAAGGCACAGCATGCTCCATATCAACAGGTGAATCGCCACATCTCACGCCTTGTGACCATAACACATTTGCCTGGTGAAGACGTTAGCAGCCCAATCACTGACTATATTTGGGCGTTTCTACTTTAACCTAGCAGGCTACAAAACCCGGCTTTGAAGCAGCAGAGCGTGCAGCACCATGCAGGGAATGGGGCAGGAAGAGAGCAAGGACCAGATGGCCAGAGCCAGGTTAGCGGAGCCTTCCTTTGAAACGCATATCTACCAGGTTGTGGTAGCACTGAATGCTGCTCCATGCCCATTTTTAATCCTGCAGTTTCAGAGTAATGTCCATCTCTGACAAAGGAAGGATTGCACAGCGCAGCTTGCCTTTTATCTCTCTGCAGAGGGGCAAGGGTGTTTTTCTTGTTCCAACACAAACCTGGGTTTACTGGCTCTGCAGAGCCCCTCTCTCTAGCCCACCACTAGAGCAGCAGATGTTACTGACGGCAGCAGAAAGCCCCGTTGAGGAATTGGTAGCTGGGACTACAGGCAGTCTCAATAGTGCAGAAAAGGCATGGAGATCCACTCAAAGGCATATGCTCTGCGCTGTACTGCTGCCACAGGTAGCCTCACAAAGCAGATACAGCAGAGAAATGTTAAGAGGGAGAATTCCTGGGGCAAATTTAAAAAAAAAATAGCATTTCTTTTTGGCCCTCTGTAGCAGGACCTTCAGTGTGCCACCCCAGTTCCCACCCCCGCCAGAACTCAGAGCCAGAGAGAAGCAAAGCTGTGCAGCAAGTCCCACAGATCATCCTTACATCAACGTGTCCAGGAGTTGTGCAGAGATCACAGCAACCCACGTCAGACTGCTCATTACAAAAAAATTTTCATACTGGACATCTAAGGAATAACACCACCCCATGGAAACTGCCCCATAAGCATTCGACTGAACTATGGCCAAGACCAGCAGTTTCTCCCTCTTGCACTCGCACAAGATCTTGGTAACTAATAAATCCTACTGAAATGCAACTATACCTTTGACCTTAATGACATTTGGCTTCTGCCAGTTCCCCAGACACCATGTAAAAAGGTAGTTGTCAATTACACATTTACATTTATAGTCTTTTGAGCTTTGTGTAACATCTCAGTGACCTTGTGGTATGGGGGAAGCAGAAATGTCCACTTTAAGTACATCTTATTTTTCCTCTCTAAATTAGCTGCGAATAATTTCTTAGACTGATATTCTTCTGTTTTCCAGAATTTACATCTGGCTTAATCTTACCATGAAAACATCACATAATACTGGGGCTGGAGAATTAAGAAAGAGGAACCAAAAACCAGAGGCCATGTTATGATACTGCACATTACTGAATCTGTCCAATTCATGCCTCAATTAGTCTGGTACCCTTCTTGCAGGCCCTGGAAAAACTGTGTTGATGTCCTTCATTATCACAAGGATTTTACACTGAAAAATATTCACTCACACCCAAACAAAAATTCCTATACAATCAGTTAACTATCGCGGTGGCCAAGATGACTATGCAAAGGAAGCCAGGAGGTTTGTAACAGCCCTTCAGCATGACACAACAGCCACGAAGAAGGTGTCAGGAAGACATTCTCACTTTGGCCATCCCTACGGAGCTCGCATTCAGTTCAGGGATGCCCTGGTTTGTCTTATCACCACGTTCCCAAATTCCATAATCCTGCAACAACAACATCATTAAGAAAAAAATTGGCATGATTATATACAAAACCAATGCTTTCCCCCATTGCCCCAAAACAAAACCATACCACTGCATGAAATTAGTTTATTTGCCTTAAAAAAAAAAAAAAAAAAAAGAAAAAAAAAAAGGCTCCAAGTCTCCAAAGAGCCCCTCCTCATGTTTAAAGAGTATTACATAAAAACATACCCTAGTAGGATCAGGGCTACAGTCATGAATCGCTGTCTTCATACAACACACAAAGCCCTTTACCCTTCCCCCTGTGCATCCTTCTCCCTGTGACCCTTCTTGTCATCATTTTCCATCTTCTCATCACTTTCCAAAAAGCTTGTTTACACTTTGCTCTCTTTAGAAAGGCTCATAAGATTTTAATGAAACATCATGAAATATTATTAATTACCAATAAAGAAAAACTATTATTATGATAAAACATGTATACCTCACCCAGACAGCAGGAAATGCTCCACAGCCCTCCCACCATCTCCAAAGCTGCTGCTTACAATGGTTTTGACAGGTTCTGACATCTTATGGAAAAAGTCCCTATTTTCCTTCTCCATCAATAAATAATTTCCACCCACATCTGAGCAGTGTTCAGGTGATTTATATATAACTAACTACTTACAGCAACTTTGTAGGCAGCTTCTATATAAAAAACAAGATTCTGGATAAAGGTAACTTCATCAAGGGTGAAGATAATACGCAACCCTGTTAAAAGAAGGGAAGAGAGTAATTATGCTGTATCATAACTGAAAATTTGCTCTTCATTGAGTTTCATGCTTTTGGTTTTTTGCTACCAACTACTGCCTGCTGAAATAAATGGGGAAAATTCATGCTAATTTCAAAAGATCAGGCAGGAAGCTTCCATTTTTCCTGCTGATAAAACACTTCAAATGCCACCAATACATACTGTCTCAAAGACCAACCAAAACCCACCCGTGTGAAGGTGGCATTCAGACACAGTGGGTACAAAGCAGAGGCATCTGAGACAGCTCTGGCTCTCAAGAGTGCTCTCTGCCTGCTTAGTGCTCTATCGAGGGACCATCAGAACAACCAGGCACCTGCGAGGTCAATTGCGAGGGGCTCTGAGGACAGAAAAACATAAGGAAACAAATCCTTATCCTCACAGGTGGAGTACAATTGAGAACAAGTTAAAATAGCACCAGCAAGAAGAGGGAATACAGATGGCACTACTGGCTCCTGACTGACACTCTCTGAAGAAAGCTGGTTGTCCATTAGGACACACGGCATAGTCTTCAAACATGTAACTCTTTGCTAACATGACTCTGAATATCCGATTGTCAAGGTTTTGGATTTTGCTTGCAACCTTGTTGCTATGGTTGACCTTGTTGCTAGCAGCCGGTGTAGTGCTACATTTTGGATTTGGGAGCAGCTGCATGGTCCTAGTTGCTGTCTGGGGTTAAACCATGACACTCATCTATGCCAACAAACATCAAAGGAATGGACGCTGCCAGGTTCTATAAACCTGAAATGCTACCTAAGTCATATCTGTTTTCCAGAGGAATATTACTTTCTTCTGAGTAATAATTATGTAAAGGTCTTTGAAGCTAGTTACAACTTTTTTCCTTTTTGAATTAAAGCTAGAACAGAAAAAGACTGCAACAATAGTCAAGGCTAAAATACCTTTTGCTTACCTGATGCAGTCATCTGTGCCAAGAAGAGCAGGTAAAGGGAGGTTGCATCCACTTGTAGATGCCCCCACTGGTCATCCCCAACCACCGTGGCACAAGTTGCAGAGTTATACTTGGCATGTAGGCAGTCCTTGGTACTCTGCGTGCGTTTGAACTTCTCTACCTTGTCTACCTAAAAAACACCACAGATGTCAAATCTGAAACATTTTGGAATAAGTTTTCCAAAGTGAGGTGTTACCTCACTTCAGTGTGTTTTGATTCATCAGAGTGCTTAAACACAACTCTAACTTCAGGCTCCAGCTAAATCCACATCTCTTTGGGAGAAAATAAGATGGAATTGTCATGCTGGTTCCAGATCTTAGTTACAGGTATGCATCTTAGTGAAAGTCAGTTTGCAAAGGCACATACAATCTTGCAAGCAAGATCAGAGTTTTGCTCAAGAGTTTTAAAAAGATCCCACATACCACCAACTACACACGTGCAAAAAAATCCATCTGCTGCATCCACATGCTTTGTAAATACAACATGTACTAATTGAATTCACACCTATGACATTACCTGTCTCATCATGCACTGAAGGAGTCCCCGCATAAGCTTCACAACGTTCTGCAGGAACAAAACAGAAACAGTGACACCCTCACAGGGCTACCCTCATCAGGTGTTACAAACAGCATTCAAAAGTGACAAAGTTCACACCCCCTACTAACCTCCTACAAGAGGTTAAAAAATGTTCGTTTGTCTGAAGTGCTTTACATGCCTTTTTCTTAATATTCTGGTTGATTTTTATTCCCACATCCCTATCTGGGAGAACAAATCTTCTCCCAAAGGCCCCTTCTAAACAGTGGAGCAACGCTCTGCAATCCTTCTATCCACCTAAGGAATTATGAGGAATGATATGTCCTGTAACAATAATAACAACAATGATGATGATTTTTAGAGTGACAGATGCAGGCAACACTGGTAGTTGACTGTAAGACACTGACATGACTGAAAACCTGTGGAGCTTCTTCCCCTCTTTATACAGTACAACAGAAAGCAGATGACTAATTTAAACAAAGGGCTTTTAATGGAAACAAAGAGAAGCACAGGATTTTGCCTTATATGAAGAAATCAATCCCACCTTTTTACCCAAATATTATTATAACCTCAAAATCACGTAAACTGAGTCAAGTTTATTCTGTCACCACAGATCTTCCTGGTCTGAGCAGGACATGTCAGCATTAAATTTGCCTAATGCCTTTGAAACAACAACAGGACACAAACTTCCTCACTTCCCATTTAACCCACCTCTACACTCCCACTTCTGGCACCCATTTTCCCAGCTGCAGATTACAGAAATTAACTGTGTGAGTTACCTTCCCTTCCAATTTCAAAGATTGCTACTTTAAATGGCACACTTCTCCTCACAGAGAAGAATAGTCTAGCAGATAAATTGCTGCTCTAGGATTCAAGTGACCTAGGCTTGACTTTCTGCTCCATAATACACCTCATGAGAGATTCTGAGCTTTGTAAATCTCGGCATAAAGACACTCAGAGCCTAATTTTCAACAATTGGCCAATTGTTAGAAGTTTGACTCCTACAGGTCTTTGTTTTGTTTATATTTTAATTCAGACGTCAGCCTCTCTGCCAGCCAGTTCTCCAAATCCTGCCGGCCAGAATGCTGCCAGGAACACTGCAGACCACACGCTGCATCGATGCTGCTGTCACAGGAACAAGACACGTGCTACAAGCCCAGAAAACCCTGCCAGATCCTAGAATCAGCGGCAACGCGGATGCGCTTGGTTCAAAACCACTACCATGTGAAAAAAGCCAAACAGCATAACTGGTTTATGCCGAACTTCGACGTACCTGCTCAAGCTCGTAGGCTTTGGCTTTGTCCTCGTCCCGGTCCGCGTTCTTCCGATAGGCCATCCCCAGCCCCCACACTGCCAGGATGCTGTAGATGTTGTCCCGTACCCAGGCATCTTTATGGTCCGTACCAGCTGAAAGCAGCCCTGTAACTGGATTCTAACCACAGCACAAGGAATAAAGAACAAACATTACTACCTGAAATCCCCTCTACTAAGAAGCACCACTTCTTTTCATATCAAAGGGTCAAAGATGATTTCCCACTGCAGCTGCTCACAATTTCACAACAGAAGTAAGGTCCCACCTTTCTTTCCCAAACTTGCACAGGTGAAATGCGAAATTTATTTGAACGCTTCAGGATGTAAAGCTTAGAGCATCCGGCTGGGCATCCTCACCCACATAGGATTATTAGTCAAGTCACTGAGTCAAATTTTAAATACACTGAGGAAACCAGAATTTAAATTTTAGATATTTGTAAGGAAAAGAGGGTACATTAGAAATTGAGTCTAGCATCTATTCTTCTCTATGCAACCAGTCTGTGGTATAATCTTGAGGAAATAAAGAAACACTAATTCCCTGCTAGGAAATTAATTATTTCTATTTATTTACTTGTGTGGTTTCTGACAGCTAAAGCATGAAAGCATTCTTTACATCCTCCTTTGGAAAATGTACAGAAAGACAAATTCTGATGGTGTTGAAAAGTAGCACTGTCTGAAAACCAGCACACTGAGTAGTCTCCTGCATCCCAAATACTCCATTAATTTTTTCATTGCCTCATTAATTCCCATCACTTCATTATCATTAAATTTTTGAGACTGTCTTTCTCAGCTGTATGTTCTTCACTAACAAAAAAAAAAGAGGTAGAGAGGGAAAAAGTCAATAGAGCATTCAATCAAAGTCAAGCCTTTACAGCAAATGTCAGTGAACAAAGACCAATTACCAGGGCTGGTGTGACAAGGGGCAAAGGTTACAATAACAAAGATAAGTAAAATGAAAAAGAATACATACAGCAATTTTTCATTTCTGCTACATACCAGTTCACTCAACTCCTTCTGTAGTCAGTTTTAAGTAAGAAGTTTTGTAGGGGAGGAGCTTCAATTACAATTTCCTGGGCTTTACACGTGACAACTGAACACAGCACGGGTGGCAGCCTGGCACACATGACTGGGCACCGTCAGTGCTATTGTTAGGGTTTCAATGCAGCAAGGTCTAGTGGCTTGCTGAGAGGAGAAACAGATCCTCAGCACGGTCTGCACAAACCAAATAACAACCCCGGGATCGCCCACTCATCTGTTTGATGGGAAAAGTAGCACATAGGAGCCCAAGAAGCTTAAAAAAACTTAAAAAGTCAAACCAAGGAGTAACAGAGGAACAAGCAAAGAAAGAAGACCTCACTCCCAGTTCAGCATTGTGCCAGTGTGACAAAAAACAGGATCCCAAAAGGCAGATCGCATATTCCCAGTATTTTTAGAGGGTTCTTTGTTTCCCTCCCTCCTGTGCCAGAAAACAAACGTCTATGGACCGGGTGGCCTGGCTTGACTTTATTCACTTACTCTCTAAGAAAAGATAGCTTTCATTTATCCCCCCCCTCTCATCCCCCACCCCCCCGCCCCAGTGGGCTGGCTGCCACTTACAAAATAAAAACGCCTCCAGCTACCAAGACTGGAATCCCAGAAAAATGGTCCATGCAAGACTTTGAAAGACCATTCATCCCCCAGGCAGGGACCTGCCTGCCTTCAAGAGGCTGCATTAAACACATCCAAGGGTAGTCTTTGGCTCCTCTGCTAGAAGGTGCAAACTCTTGGTGTGCACTCACTAGGGCTGGCTCTCATGGACTGACAATATATTAATGTCTTTTCTCATGCACATTCAGAATGTTAGCAGAACAATACAATATATTAATTAATATTTTGAGTGATTTGGTTTGTTTTGTTTTTTTTTAGAAAGTACCTATTCTTAAAAATTACAGTTATATTCTTCTTTTACTTGATGGCACCACATGAAAAGTGCAACCCTTATACCGTGCTAGAGAGCCCAAAGAAACACTAAGTGTGCTTAGCCCCAAAGATGTCAAAGGGATTTTAGCTCAGCTAGTACTTCAAAGCATTACATCTACGCAGTGATCACTAATTGGACTAGCAGGTCTTATCCTGCAAATCACACTGCACATACAGATCCACAGCGTAAAGAATTTTGCTAGCACCCATGGGCTCTGTGAGCTGAGAGCACTGCAACAGAAAGCTGATTGCTAGACTAAGACTTTAAACTGTTGTATCACGCCCAATCCTATTTTTAAGTCTATCTGTTATTCAGGAGACAAAAAAACCGACCCAAAACACAACACCAGTTCCTACGGGGCACAGATGCTAATAAGAACTTCAGCAATACAGGCACAAAAATAGCGGGGTTCTAACCAGAGCAGCAATACAAGTAAACCCACATTTAGCATCTTGCTGAAAATGTATTTAATTTGCATCTGCCTCATTGATCCATCAGATGAAAACTGATGTAAGCTCTAGCAAAGTCTGCAGATAGATTGTTCGCATGAAACCAGACATAACACAATTTGAGTTACCCATAAACACATGCTAGATAAGCTCTCCTTATCAGCTCCATGTGCTTTTCTCTTATAGTTCCTCTAGCAATACTTAAAATGTATATAGAAGTTAAGTTTTGCTATTTTACAGACATATCTTTAGACTCTCATTTCTTCTTATTCAAATTATCAAGTGTAATAAGCAGCTGAGAACAGCCTCCTGGTGATGCTCTTCAGTGATTGCTCAGCTACAGTACATCCCTCTGGCCCCTGTCCCCAGAGCCACATGCAATAGCTGGCAGACCCCACACCACAGCAGGCCGCTATAACCCATGCAAAAGCACGAGACAGGAGCCAGTGGTTTGGGTCTTAGCCTCCTTGCATGAGGATCTCATCCTTGAATGGGATCGCACCTACCACTGTGACTGGTCAGCAGAATGCAACGCTTGCCAAACAACAACAAAAAAAGATTGCTACGGCTCTAATACTACAAGGTACTGCATACAAAAACCGTCAATCCTGGTAAAAGGTCCAGACCTGTGCTTTGAATGCATGTCTGCCTGGTAGCACTTACATTCTGAATTAAAAATATGCCTCTAAAATTACATTGATTTAGAGTGATTGGAACGAACACAAGATGAATTGTTGCTACTGAAAAGCCTGACCCCTGGTGCAGTAAACGCCAGGCTTCTTAACAAAGTAAAATGCTCCTGAGCACACGCTAGGGGTTCTCCTCACTGCACCCTTATGAGCGAGCTCACTATTGCCCTCCATCAGAGCACACCAGCTGATGTGTCAAGTCTGCACATCTGGGACACTTGTGGATGCAAGGTCCAAGGTCACAGTCACACATCACCCCTGTGCTCAGAAGTATCTTAAATGCCTCCTGGTTCTTCTGACAGTTTGCTCCTGGGCAAACGGATGGCTTGCATTCTCCTCCCTGGCTCCACCCTGAAAGGCACCAGCAGCAGTGAAGCAGCAGCCCAGTCCATCCCGCCACGGGCTACTCTGCTCCCAAGCAAGACAGGGCTGCACATGGCCCAAAGACAACTGTCCTAACTTGCAGAAGCAGCACCACCTCTCTACACCCAGCTGAGCAAGGCATTTTCAATCTATTGCAGTAGAAAACTGTAGAGTACAGATATAGAAATCTAGAAACCTGCCTTGCAGCATCTCTCTGGGCCCTCTTGTGATACTCTTGTTCCTGTGCCTTGCTGCTAGCCTGTGACTTGCTTTCCACACACAGATGGAAACTTATCTCCTTCCCCCACCTCTGAATCCTCCCCAGCATTGAGCACTTAGCGAAAAAGGCAGCACTGAGCCGGGAACACACATCCAAGCACCGTAAAGAGCAATTACAAACTTCTGGGTCACTGGTATAGACTCCCATATTACCATTAAGTCACCCTTTTTATTATTGTTAACTATTAATATCATTAAGGCGTAGCTTTCAAGGGGCATGCCTGATCTCTGCATCTCAGAAGCTCCATCTCTCCTCTAATGGAGGCTGTTAGTGGCATCTGCACCCTATAAACACAGAAATTGAGGCAGGCACTGGAAGACAAAGTGGCTTGTCCGGGGTGATCCTGCAGACAAAGGGCAGAGACAGAAGCACAACTCAACCCATCTCCTGCACCCCAGCAGAGCAGAAGAGCAAAAGTATCTTCTCACACCACTCATACCATGTTTTTGCATTTGTTTCTAATAAGTTTACAATAGTTAGTACACAAACATTAATATACAGGTGCTTGGATCCTGTGCCCACAACAAGAAGTGACAAAAATCTTACCGACCTAAGCAGATTTGGGTCCTAACCTCTTCTTTCACTGCTTTCCAGTTTTCTTGTAACTCTCAGCAACTAAGTATATTTGGGGAGCTGACTTGTGCCCTCGTCTTCACACACCGGACTGTTTTCATCCAAGCGTGACACCGCAGAATCCTCAGAGCCCACCTGGGCGAAGCGAGAGACAGCACCGTGCGTGTGCGCTGGCCAAAATACCACATCGTTTCTCCCCACCAGCCCCTGACGAAGTCAGGCACCGGCACCGGCTGCTCCGCTGAAGCCCAGGCCGGACAAACCGGACCCGCCTCAGGCCGGGGGTCGTGCAGCGAGGCACACCGGCCCCGCACAGAGCCCCGCACATCGGCTGCTGCCTCCCCTCCCCTGCCCTGGCTTCACACCCGGCGGACGCTGACAGACATATTTCAGAGGCCCCGCCAGGGACCTCTCTGTTACCGGGGCTTACTTGCCTTACGGGCACGTACATATATATATATACACACATAGCGTTACAACGGGTGAGCTGTATATAACAGCACCATGAGCGCACTCCACACGCGGTATGACTGTTTGCAAACCTCTGGATTTGCTGTATTCCCCACCTATTTCCCAGTGTGCGTTTACATACGCGGCTACCGAGCAGCCCCGAGGATCCGATCCGCTCCCCCTCAGGCGGGGGAAGGGGGCGATAGGGAATGGAGGCCCTGCGCCGGGGAAAGAAGAGATTTTCTTCCACCGGCCCCGTCCTTCTACGGCCATACTGCCGTCACCGACCCCGGCCGCTACGCCGCAGGACCACCCTCCCCCGGCGCCGCGGATGGCCCCATGGCGCCGGGCGCCCCCGGCCCCGGACAGGCGTCCCGCCGCGGCGGCTGCCCTCACCTGGTGGCAGAGGATGGTCCGCTGGACCAGGCGGGCGTAGCCGTCCAGGCGCACCCCCGAGTTGCTGCGGCTCCTCATCGCCTCACGGCCGGCCTCCCCTCCCGCCGCCCCGCGCCTCCCGCCTCAGCCGGCCCGGCTGCCAGGCCCGCCCCCTCCTCTCGGGTAGCAATGGGCCCCGCGGCAGCCGGAGATGGCGGCGGCCTCCTCCCGGCCGACCGGCGGCAAGGCGGGGCGGGGCGGAGCGGGGCGGGGCGCCCGGCCTTCTCCCTCCCGAAGGGGAGGGCGGGCTGTCGCGGCGGCGGAATGAGAGGGCGCAGGGCATGTTCCGTGCAGGTGGGGTGCGCGAAATCCCCGATTCGGCTGGTCCGAGGAAGGAGGAGAGCGGGGAAGCGGCGGGAGGAAGCGCAGGCCCCGCAACCCGCCGGGAGGAGACGGTGCCCGAGGGACGGGCGAGGAGCAAAGGCAAGGCCGAACCCGAACAGCGCCAGCCCTAGCGCGGCAAGTGAGAGAAGTCAGGCTAAATGGTACAAAACAAAGGCGATTTTAGACATCCTCTTCGTGAGTTTGTAAGATAGAACGCAAAAGGACAGAACGATTGTTGAAAGCCGTGTTTTTTCCCGCCTTAAAAAATAGTTTTGAGACCAGATAGAATGAAAATCAAATAAAAAGAAAAAAAAAAAAGCATGACTTTTCTCTTCACACCCTGGCCTTGGCTTCCTAACCTCATAAACCAACAAGATGTAGCGATTTCTGATGGAAAGGAACCTGCTGTTCGCACAGGCCCCTCACTCCCCGGAGGCGCTCACCCCTGCCCCGACCTGCCCTTGCCCAGCTCCCGGTTGACGCCGCAGCTCCCGAGGAGCGAGCAGAAAGCAGGGAAGTCAGGCAAAGAGAACCAGAAACTTGGCGAAGGCGCGGAAGATAATGGCGTGTGTTACACACGGTTGCGAAATCTTTGGTGAGTTCTCCTCGGCGCTCCCGGGGGCAAGGGGAAGAACGGGCGGTAAGTGCGGGTGGGCGCTGCAGGAGGGTTTCACCGAGCGAGCTGTACGCAGCTTATGGCGGTTTATCTGTGACTAAACTTAAAAACCTCCTGTCGGGTGTCCCCCGGGTTGGCTTTGCAGCAGCTTCCATCACGCCCTGGGCTGCCACGGCCGTTACACCGCCAGACCGAGCACCGAAAGCTTACTGCGACCCCCAGCGTGCAAACACTTTTTCAGTGTTAAACTAGCATTAAACCAGCTGGTTTTGACTTTGATAATTAATGAGATAAAACGATATGTTGCTGTGGGTGCAAAATTTTGGTATAGTTTGTGTGTGCTGCTTTTAAGTGGCAAAGTCAGAAAAGACCTCCCCCGTCCCCAGGAATAAATCAAATAAAAGTGATTAGAAAAATCCTAACATATATTAGTGTGCAAAAATAAAAAGAAAGGAAAACTCCAAGCAGTGGAGTGACAGTAGAGTGTTTCCATAGGGAATTTGATTAAGGAAGCCAAACTCGGCTATGTGCATTCTTGTGGAAGAGTTTCAGCAGGCTTGAGGACAAGCACTGGCTGGACAGACTTATGTTGGGGTTTTCTTTGCTAAAAACAGACCTGCTAGAACCATGAATGGTAAAATATGTGGAAGACAACAAATTCAAGGGCTAGCTCAGCGTTTCCTCCAAGAGGTTACGTACTGCAGCTCTTGTAAGCTGAAGAATTATGACACATATATCTAACAGACAAAGTTTATACATTCAATGTGTTGTACTTGCTGTAAATTTATTACTTTTTTTTTACAGTTGAAAATATAAATACAGGAACATTAAATAAATTTACAAGAAACAGTGCAAAGGCAATCAGCCAAATAGTTAAAGCATTCACAGAAATGCATTCCAGCTACTAGCATTCCAGTACCGTCTTTTATTAACATGCAGTTAAAACCTTGTGGATAAAGAGAACAGATATTTGAAGTTCTCACTTTAAAAGCATATTCAGAGTAGTCTTGGACACAGGTGACCAAAAGAACCCATGCGTTGTATATAGAACCACAAGAGGGTCTGAGTACTGAAGAAGTTCAATTGCTGAACTACAAGAGAGCCCCAGACAGGAGGCATTTAACGGATGCTTTTTGTTGAGAAGCGTGTTTCCGGGGCTCCCTACCGAGCGCTCTGGGAAAGCAAAACCCTTGCTTCCCTCCAGCGAGCATCTGCCTCAAAAAATCCCCTTTGCAGGGTCTGGCACTCAGCAGTGTGGCACCAGTTTGTTCTAGCTCTTGCACCAGAAGCATCCGACCTTTGCCCAAGAACACAAGGAGAGAAAAGCAGTGGCCACAGTTGCACACGCCTGTGAAGAGGCACAACGAGGCCTCAGGCTAATTTCTGTTCGTGAAGGATTTTCACAAAGTTGTATGGGCACTATTTTCTTTCAGCTGTTGTGCATGAAGAGCCAAAATCCAGCTTTTTCAGAAAAATATCACAAAGTGAATGAAATTTTTCTTCAGAAATTACTGAGCTAGGGCCTCAGGGTTTGGCTTGCCAACCAAGGGCCAAAGTACAAGCAGAGAAACTCATTAGAATAGCTCAAGAGCTGCCCCTTAAAAAACAGCCACACAATGAAACAGACAATTTCTCAGCTACTAAATATAGCAGCTAGCATTTATTCTCTGTATTTTTTTCTTCAAAAAGTAACACTTCTCTACTTTATCATTGCAAATGAGAAATGACAGCGTGTTTAATAAAAGATAAAATATTGACCCTGCTGAAATCAATGTCAAAAGCTCCCATTGACTTACTCAAGCCACTAACGTAACTTCGTCGTATTTAATAACCTACTGACTACACTGTTTTTCACTCCTCATTCATGGCACTCTACTTTGATGATACCCAGTTTCTATCCTTCTGTGGTGTACTAAGAGCTCTGTCACTAAAGTTTCAAGATGGATAGTGTTTGTATTTACAGTTCTGTATCTAGTGAATTTATTTAAACCACTGTAAGTGATTTCACTTATTGAACAAATTAACTTCTATATCATTCTGTGTAGAAGTTAATTATTTCCATTAAAGACAAATGCAAACTTACAATAGAAGTTAAAACAAAATAACAACTATTTTTCTATACATAGGAATATTTAAATTTATGTTACAAGAAATAAATATAAAAGTATCATTGAGATGCGTAGAAGTTGTTATTTTTCTGCTTATTTACATCACTATAGAGCTTGATACTGCAGCATACAAAAAGTTGAAGACAGCGTAACATTTTTAAAGATAACATTGTACTCACAAGTTGTAACTTCCTACATTTATACAATACTACTATGCGTTGTAAATTAGTTGTAATAAAAAAAAATCTAAACAAAACTCTCCTTTAAATGGTAAAAAACTCAAAAAACTTCTAATGAAGAATCAAAACGGAAATGTGCCAGCTGTAATTTGACATCCAAGATACCTTGTCAAAATAGTAGCTAGTCCCTTTGGTTTTTTGTTTGGTTTTGGGGTTGGTTTTTTTTTGGTTAATAATTGTCCTTGTCAATCCATTGCATGGCTGCCTTGAAGTTCCAGTACCATATATTAAATAAAATCAGTTCTTGGTCTGCTCACATTATGTAAAACTGTTAAAGTAAATCTCTACTTCACACTGTAAAACAATGTGCTGTTTAAAAGGAAATCACATTTTCTCAATAAAAGTTAGGCTTCCCCTCTTTGAAGTCCTTCTGAGCAAGATACGGCTTTTTTGGCTGCCTGTATCATCCTTTTCTTGAAATACAAGTTGTTTGCCTGAAAAGTCATGGAGACACACATCACCATTCTGTACACTGAAAGAAACGCCATTCTTCTCACTGGAAAGATGGCCTGTTGAAACAAAAAAAAGTGCATCCCCTATCAGAAAGATTTAGAGTCAAGTCTCCCATGCTTTTCCACTCACTGCAGGGAGTTCATGCATTCTCATTTTACCCCTGCAACAATTTCAACATATGGATTTTTCTGTATACATGTCTTCTCCTGTGTGAAACCAGTAAGAGATTTGAGAGATGTTAATATATTTACGCATGATAGGATTCGATATTTTAAGCAGTAAAGGACACGATTCTCAGAATATAGGCTTTGACTTGGAATAAATATCACTAGATTAGATAAGATGCAAAATAATTTTCGTTCTAGTTTTACTTTAAGAAGTTACGTTTAAAAGTAACTCAGGTTACTCTCAGGTTTGCCATGCATCTGAAACAAGAAAGTGTTTGAGAAAACAAGGTTATTTTTTTCCTTTGAAAGCCAACTTGCAGCATTTAATTCTGGAGGACGGTCTGAATATAGCCTAGGTCCAGTCATGGCTCTAAGCCATATTTAGACTGAGAATCTTACACATTGAGGTAAACCTACAATGAACATGTATGATACTGCTGCTGATTGCAGCCCATTAATTACATGCTCCACAAATGCTCAATTCACCAGACAGAATCTCCTACCTCTATGCACCATTTTGTAGATAATTTTAATGAGAATTACAATTTTTTTTAAATATTTGTGCAAATTCTTCTGGTTGGAAATTGTATTTTTTTCCCAAAGCAGTCAAGTTTAAAAGATCTTCCAGGATCCTGATATCATATGTATCATATCAGTAGTAGTAAATGATAAGGAATACCACAATGGAGAAAATACTTCTTTTGTGAGGGAATCATTTTGTTAAACACTGAGAAATGAGTTCACAAACACAGATGCAGGGCTGTCATTTATCATTTATACCAGAAACAACATTAATAAAAACCAAAACACATCCAAATTTGCTCTTTGTGTTAATATTTACAACACTTCATATACAAACATCTTCATGATTTAGTAGATTTCAGTAAATCTACTGAAAAGACACAACAGTGAAGATGGAAACTGCTTGCGGTTTATACTTTTGGGAGAAGGAAACAGTGGTGAGAAACCTCTAAGGAGTGAAAGATGAATTTTGACAGGGATCAAAATTTAATCCTCCTAGTACACCTGGATTCAGTCTATCAAATACCTCACCTATCCAGCAGCAGAATCCTGCTTTGGCTCGGTCTTCCCCTTTCACTATCCCACTACCTCAAGCTTCTGAATTCTTCCAGAAGGGGAAGGGCCACACTACAGGATGCTCTTCAAATATTTCTTGTTGGGGTCACCAGAGGAAGAGGTATTTGGTGATGTCTCTCCCCTGCACTTAATCCCTCCCTGCAGAAAGGATTCTTCTGCTTGAGTGACTGGCCTGGCCTGCTCTTCCTTATTCTGCCATGGCCCCCAAGCACACAGGGTTAGTATCAGTCTACCCAAGCTAATCCTTCACTTCAGGTAGACTGCATACCCTTCAGCAATTACCCTACTGATTCAAGCAGATGTCAGTGTATCAGTTGCATCAAAGTCTTATTGGCAAAATTTTCTTTGAAATGAAAGACAGCATTTTTAAAATAAGATGTGCACATGTATTTCTAGCTGATAAAGCTTACTACCAATTTGAAAATGTAATGAATTTAACTTAAACATCTCAGGGTGGGAATTTAAGGGAATGGGTTTATGGTGATGGCTGTCAAAGATTACAAATTCTATGCCAAACTACTGAGCTGACACTTGACCCACAAAATGGAAGCATTGGCCCAAGAGATTATGCAAAACCTCTTAAAGTCTAATATTTAATGGTTAATTTAAAAAGCCATCAAGCATTAAACCAGCACAAGTGTAAACAGGGTAAGATGAGAAGTGCTTTGTTAATCAATTCAAATCTGATAAAGACTGAAATGACAGAAAATCACTATATTTGCCAATACTGTAATTGTGCATATACAGTTATTTAACCCCCTGGCTGACTACAACTGGAGTTTGTTTTAGGAGTGTTCAAAATAGCTGTGCCCTCATGTTAGGGCAAAATCTGAGAAGAAAATAAGGTTATTCTATGAACAAATTCAGAGGGGTGGTTTCTGTTTCTCAGTGAGGAAATCTCCAGGTGGAGCCACGTGATACCTAATGGTAGTTTCCCAAACATGCAAACCTGTAAGAGAAAAACCAAAACCAAGGAAACATTAGTATGCCATGAAAAGATGAAGTTACACAGTCCAGTAGGCAAGCATAGCCACAGGCTATATAGACACCCCAAACTTAACCATGGCAACTCATTCAATCCTGCATCTGTAATAGTGGAAGTAGTGTAACCAAAACCATTAAGTGTTCACAGCTCAGTATGTTTATGACATAGGTCTTAATTTCTAGACCGTTTTGTTTTTGGAGCTCACTTTTTAAAATGTAGTATTGCAATGTTATTTTGAAGTTCTAGCTGTAAGAGAGAGATCAGGTACAGCAAATTAGAAGATATCATGTTCCTATCAAACACCAGTCAACTACCTTTTGGAGGCATTTGCCCAGCTCTTCTGAGACACAACTACCCTGTGTTTGGAAGATTAAGCGTAAGGAATTGCCTCAAAGAGCTTTGCTGGGAAGACTAATTCTATCCAAGCATAAGTTTAGCAGCTTCTTGTGGAAATCCTAAAGACCTATAAGAATTATTTAGTCTAACAAACTGTGCAGGCAAAGTATCATACAACCCTTTTGATATGAATGGAGGATGTGATACTGTGTGATACAGCATTCAAAACATTTAATAAAATAGAAAAGGTGATGAAGTGGGTCATCTGAGACATCTGTGTTCACGAGTGTACAGGAACAAAGTTCTGTGAAAGTTCTTTCAGTTGCTTTGTCTGAGAAGCTGTTAGCACAGGACATACAGACTCACACTGTAAAGATCTAATTATGTGAATAAACTAGGACAGAACTGGAGCATGTCACACAGAATTGCTCAACAATTTAGATTATCAATTTTGCATCTCAGAAATTCTAAAACACTACTGAGATCAACAAAAACTTGTTCTGGAAAGCCACAACAGGACCATTCACTCAGATGCTACAACAAACAAGTTCAATAAACCATTGCCGCTATCTTTCTTTATGACAAGAAATATAGCCAAAATGCTTTTAGAGCTGTCCATAAGCATTTTTAATGGAGAGGCGTCTTTCATCAGAGTAACTAACACAGCTGGAAAAAAAACCCTACAAGACAAGCCAGGTTTTGTGCCTGAAAATTTCTCTCTCTTTGAAAGGTATTACTTCTACCTAAAAATATTGCCTGGCTTTGTATTTGATGACAGTGAGAATTACTGGATTCTGGTTCCCAACAGACCTGTTAGATACAAAGTATATTAATTATTGCATTGTGTGGTATGCAAACAGAGAGGTTTTCTAAAGGAGTAACAAAAAAAAAAAAAAAAGGAACTAATTTTACAAGCTCAATTTAGAAAGCTGTTCAGAGCATGTCCAAATGCCATTTCCTGAAACGTTGTGATTTTGCAATATACAGCTAGTACATCTGAACGGACAGTAACCTATCAAGGGGGCAGCACATACAAATTCCATAGCTTTTACTCTGTCCATCTGAGAGATTATCTGATGAGATAATCCCACTGATCATCTACTGTTTTCTGACAAGAAATGAGGACAACACAGCCCCTGTGAGCATGTTCTACAACTTTATACTATGGCATGACTTCTTAGCCTCAACTCTTGATCAACTGGGAAAAATACCTTAGGCACACACGAATAATGTCCTGTAAATTTTGCTCAATTTAGACTTTCATACATTTCAGATTTATAAATTATTTTTCTCTTTGAAAATGACTGTCTTTAGTAAAAGAGAGTTCAAATCAGCAGCACGACATGTGTCCAGCAAGAGTGTGAAAAACTAGATTACGGCCACTGGAAAAACATAATTTTTAAATAAGTACATTCAGTGGAGATTCATATCTAGTTTTCTCAGCAGACAAATAAGCCACACCAATTTGCAAGCGAAATTGATTGGAGTGCTACATACACCTGCATTTCAACTTCTCAGGAACAGAGCTGATGGCAACAGTTCAGAGGACAGTACTGTGTTAGAATAGGAAAGATAGAGAATATTACTTCTGAAAAATGCCTGCCTTCCTGCCACGAAGATAGATTTCTGTAAGGCAGAAACATCCTTAAAAAACCCACAGGGGGTTTTAAGAGCTATAGAGAAATTTAGTTTCAATACTTACTCCGGAGCCAACAGTGAGGCAGATCTCTCAGCTGTGCTCTGTTCACTGAGGTGATTTTGTAAGTTATAGTTTCCATTTTCTCTTCTCTCATAAGCAGCTTCCATGTGAGCAGTCTATTAATGTTCTTCCTCTTATTACTTCCTACATGATTTCTTTCATACTTTCAAGCTATGTTATTATCCTGCATGTCTTTCTTTTTCAGGCAACGTTTGTTTTAATAAGGTTAAAAATATAAACTGTTTTAAAACATGCTTGAAGTTTTTCCTCATATATTCAGGTGACAAGTGTTACCAGCAGCTTCTGGTAAATAATTGCTCTAACAATGAACATTACCTACTATTTCATATACAAATCAAGAGTTCCCACTGAGTAGGGGAAATGGGTATTTTAAAACTTTGTCTGTAGTCCCATAAAACATTTATGAGGACATCCTGAAATATTCTGAATTCTATACTTATGAATAATATTTTGTCAGCACTTCATTTTACATAAGTATGAAAGAGCATAGCACTCTGTTTTAAGTTAAGAAAAAAGAAAACTTGAGAAATACTATTTTGCATTATACATACCATTTCCATTCATGTGCACTGAGTAATCATTATTCATGAGCAGTGTTGTAGAGTTAGTGGAATTACTGTTTGATTGTAAGGAATTGGAAGAACTGGATACTCCTTGATTTACAGTCTGCTTCTTTAAACCATTAGTAGCAGTTCTACTCCAGTCTACAACAGATACATGTTACAGAAAATAGCACAACTGATATAAGCAAAATATAAAACTAGAGTTAATAATGCAACTGAATTAAAATAAAAATAAGGCTCTACCCACTCCTCTCAAAGTATTCTAGACAGAATGACATTCTCCTAAGAATTTCATGATTCTTGATGTTTAAATTTAAATCTAGTTCCTTTTTCTCTCGGCCCTTTTTAAGTACAAGCAGCCACCTGTTGTAGCTTTAAGACTGCAGACCTGATCAGAAAAATAACTAAAGTACAGTTGATTCTCTAAGTTAAAGTGTATAAAAACTATATCGCTTTATGAGAAGTCAACCACTAACTAACAAAGTAGCATAAAATCATTTGTAGTTCTTTTTTTTTTTTTTGGTTTAAACTATGTTTCACCTTGGTTTTATGTAATTCACTGGAAAAACTAGAGTTGACTCAGAAGCTGGAACAAATTTTACAATTTCTAACTGATCAAAAATATTCTGCAAAGACATGCCTTTATACTGCAGTGGAAGAGATCAACTGTGTTAACAGCTTAATGCAACAGCATGTAAGCATTGCATCAACTACCATCTTTAAAGAGTATAATTTTTGAGGTTTATTATACCTGGATATATATGGATAATTAGACCTGCACTGTAGCAACATTACTTATTGATTTTTTACTAAAAAGAATAACAAAATCCTAGGAGCTTAACACTGAGTATAAGTATTCAGAAGCAAAAAAAAATAAAAATTCCTATTTACCGGAGTTTTCAGCCAGCCTAAATTTCCCACAACAGAGATATCTTCTCCACTGTTTACGGACATTTTCCTTTGTTACACAGTAGAAGATAAAAATGAAGAACCCTGCAAAGCAATAATGTTTAAGAATGTTGCAAAATTGACTTTGTTACTTCTTAATGAACAATGTTTTGGTTTTCTGTAATTTCTTTTAAATTTCTAATCAAAAGTAATGACACCTTTCTTTGGTGAAAAAGTTTACAACTCTGAACACTGAAAAGTACTTTTCCCTTACATAAATGAGAGGAATCATACACACAAATACTAGAACAACAAATATAACCAAATCCACAAAGTGCATAATAAAGTTTCCTTTTATCAAACAGGAAGTGAAAAATTCTGTGGATCCTGAAATTTACTTAACACTTTTGGAAAAGACTTCAAAGCAACCTCAAAAGAGGTTATGATACAACACTGTCAGGCTATGCAGCTGTTAGCACATGGTGTGACAGTGACCCATCTTTCATTAGCAGCTGGCCTGGTACCACCAACTGTAACAGAACCAGTAACACTACAAAATTTTGTGTGTTCATACTAAGAAAATAACTCCTATCTAAACTAACAATAAATGGTACCCCCTTTACCACAAATTCAGAGCCAAGTATTTTCTGGAAGAGAAGGGGCTCATCCCTGTCTCTTGCCAGTGCCACTTCACAGACTCACTGTCTGCTTCTCATTCAGCTTTCAGTGGCACAGGGTGTGACTTAACTTTCCATGCTTAAAGTCCATCGTCATCATCCTCCTTTAAGGAAAATGGCACTCAGACTTACCACAACTTTACAGCTGCAATGTGCCCCTGAGAACAAATTTTAGGTTTACTATGAATACAAAATGACATGAAGGAAAACTAAAATCAGACTGGTGTAGACGTGCATGTATGCTATGTTTACACTGCTTTTAAGGCCAGTTAAGCATGTAACATCCCAGTAGAAGAGATTACTCCCATCTTTCTTTGCTGAAGTAACTCTCTTAACTTTGACTTTTATTAGGATGAATTTTTGAATGTAGATAAGTGTTCCCCTGCCCAGACGATTCTATAACATTTTCAAATACAGTTTTGAAACACTGGAATAAGCTTAATTAAAGTAAATACAATTTGTACATCTTTAAGACTTCTATTATTTGCCTAGCACCTAACTTCAAACTGGATAAAAGGGGAACTTACTTTCACATTAGATTCACTTGCACACAGATTACTCTGACCACACAGAATCTAGTCTTGCATTAGTTGAACACAATCCCATGCAACACCTGGGGAGATGTGGGTTCAACTCCTCAATTTACCAAAAAGTAAGGTACTCAAAAAAATCAACATAGCCAACAGAGAAATACACTGAACTCCAATTTTCATTGCTTTAATCTCTCTGGGGCATCAGCCAGACAGCCATCTAAAGTGCCAGTTAGCAGAGTTTTGAATCTAAACTTCAGTAGGGCAAACCAGCTATACTTAGATAACTGCCAGCATCTATGGTACCTCATATTTATATGAAAGTTTTTGCAGCCTCTCAAACTCTGCTTTTGGATATGTCCAGTAGCATCCTGGTCTTTGCAAAGCTGTATGCCCTCATATCTGCTTCCTATATGTTCTTAAGTACAAAAGACCATGCTTAAGAATTAGATCACTAACTTTCAGATTTTGCAGCCTTGCCTGTCTCAACAGCCCTTTGTTGAATACCACACCTCACGCTTAAGCTGTAGGTAAGCAGAGAAGTGATACAGTTTTCACTACATTAATTTCATTATTATATGAACACTTACAATAAGAGTATTTACAATTGATCTGTTGACTAGAGAAATACAGTCACTTCCAGTGGTGTCTGGTTTTGATGGGAGACCTCAAAAACCTCATTAATGCTTATAAGTATCTAAAGGGTGGGTTGAAGGGTGTTGGAGCCAGACTCTTTTCAGTGGTTCCCAGTGACAGGACGAGGGAACCTGGACACAAGCTGGAACATAAGAAGTTCCATTCAATTACTAGGGAAAACTTCCTTGTAGTAAGGGTGACAGAGCAATGGAACAGGCTGCCTAGGGACATTGTGGAGTCCCCTTCTCTGGAGATTTTCAAGACCTGCCTGGATGCAGTCCTGAATAACATGCTCCAGGCATTCCTGCTTTAGCAGAGGAGTTGGACTAGATGATCTCTAGAGGTCCCTTCCAACTCCAACAATTCCATGACAATTTTTAAAATTTTTAATATTTATAGATATAAATACACTATATACATATAAATAGTAGGTAGCTTTCCTGTACCTCACTGTAACATACCTGTAATTTAAGATTACAGTAAAACAGTATAATCTCTAATTTAATTAATGTTAAAGCATGTATCAAAATTACATCTTTATTGCTGAATCAAGAAAATGCCATTTCCAAATGTTTTGCTCATTAATTTGTATGCAATAGGCTGTCACATGAAGAAGAAACTTACCTTGCAAAGTGTTGAAAATGGTAAAGAGGTAAGTAAATACCTCATTTACGGTGAAGAAAGCAAATCCCCAAGTAATTCCCAGCAAGAATGTGAGGCCAGCAACACTCCTAAGGTCTTGAATACTGGTTTTTCTTTGAGCACCAAGCTGTTTTTTCTTTTTGATACGACACAGCTGGATCAGCACAACAATGAACATGCTGATATTGATCAGAAATACCAGGCAAAAGTATCCCACAGCAGTAATATAGAAGACAATTCTGTTTTTAATCCAGCAGCTAGAACACAAGAACACTGTGTCAACCATTATCAGGAACAGAAATTAAGTAAAATAAACATAGACAAAGATGTGGTTTGTTGCACGTGCAAACTATTTTTGCCTCTTTAGTAAAAAGTATTTTTTTGGCCAAAGGGTAAGAGATTTCATATAGGCAATAATCACAAAACATATGACGTACTGTAGAGCTATACCATTTCAAAGCTCTCCCATTGCTCCCTTCCCCGCCTTTAAAGAAAACCATTTTCATTTTCCCACCCACACCCAAAAATGCACCTCTCTTTAACTCACAATTCATCAGGTCTGTTTATTGAAACCCTTCCAGTGGTTATAAGTCCATAATTATCTGGTGATACTGCCAACACAATTGACACAACTACTGCTGGTAACCCTAAAAGATTATGAGCAAACACGTAAGTGAAAATAGTGACAAAGACAGTATTATGATGACTTGAAATTATTATTTTTCTGTGAAATCTACAACTTGTTTCTGAAATTTGTCTGTTGAATTCTGTTGACTACTAGCTGTCTGCAAGATTCTGAAAACCCGAGCATTCATACTGCTCCAGAGTGTAGCTTGCAAAGAAACAAGAGTTTTTCTTCACAGTTACCTCCAAACCTCTGAATAAAGGCAACAAATACCACCACCAAACTGATTTCAAATACAGGATAGCAGATTTTTTCTTATGTCTGTTTTAGGAAAACAATTCTATTGATATTAGTGCCTTCACTCATGTTTACCCCAGTAGCCAGAGAGGATAACCAGGTCCAGGATCTCTTCTTCCTTCATCCAGTTAGATCTGTTTTGCTGCTTTTTGATAGCCACTGTGCTATCCCAGAAATGTAATATATATACATATTGGCATTTATTTTCAAAATATAACTGATGCCATCCATCTGGTAAATGGGAAAAGTTGTCTCTATTTTACTTGCACAAGGGAAGTTCATTATCAATTTGCATTGAAGCAGCTTCAGTTCTGCAGTTAGTGGTGAGTTCCCTAAATCAGAAAGGTGGACTATATAGGATCAGGTTTACTGATAATGAACACTGCAAGGTCATAACATTTAACAACTGCTTCATTTTCATTTCTACACTGTGTCACATTCACTGAAATACTTGATAAAAGGGTTTATCTATTTAGCATCCAAAAGGATGCTTATAAAAAATAAAATAATACAATAAAAAATACATACCCCAACCAACAATGCAAAATTTAAGAATGTATTTCCGCACATAGGTATTAAAGACTTTCACAAGGGCCAGATACATGTGGAAAGCTTCTAGACCCATCCAGGTGAAGGAAACCAAGAGGAAATAGTGAAGAAATACTGCAACTGCAATGCACAGGCCTCGTGTATCATACAGTGCAATCCATGAATCAAGGAGGAAAACTAAGTTGAGTAGAAGTAACGCAGCACACAGCTGAATAAGGATTTTGGAGGGGTAGTCTCTCCGGATTTTCCTAAAAATGCAAATTAGTGAGATCACATCAACTGTCTTGCTTTTTATCTTGTGCCAAGAATTTTTTTTAAATCTATTTTAATTCATATATAATGCTTCATATATCACATTTATACATTCAGAGAGTAAGTTACAAAAGATTTCCAAATTAACAGTATGCATGAATACAGTTTGTTATAATAAGGTTACATAAATACAAACAATAACTTGGATTCCTGGAGTTTAGCACCGTGATTACTTTTTTTTTACATTGTATGTTTGACTTCTTCTTGTTACATTACTTCCAAAAAACCAAAATATGACTATTCCTTATAGCTAAACTAGATTAAACTTTTGACTGGGCTTCTAAAATCTTGATAGAGACAAGTTCTTGATGACAAGATGAAAGAACAAGTGTGTGCCGAGTAACTTCAAGGAGGATTTACAAAACATAATATGGAGGATTTGATAGTTAAGGCTCAAACATAAGAAAATGTTCTGACAAACAGCAAAGAATACAAATGTGCTTTAAAATGCTATCATTCTGCGCTGCTCTATATATGCTGAATTCTTTCACATTTCTATTATGATAATCCATTATAAAATATTTAAGAGTGCTCACTTCTCACTGCATAGAGCCTCATAATTAATTCACTTGTCCACAAGATTAACATTTCTGAAGACTCAATCAACACCTTCCTGGTAAACTGAACAAATTTGTGCATTATGGTGACAGAATCCATAACTATTGGAAAGGATTTTGCAGTGAAGACTAAAAGCAATTATAATTGAAGAATAATGGGAGCTTAGTTGAACAGGTACTTACTCAAAGGCTATGTAGGTCACGAGAGTAACAGAAAGAAAAATTGCAGAGAGGCCACAGCCTATATAGGATATAAAAGTCAGCACCAATTCTTGTGTGGGATTCAAAGCGGTATTTCCATACAAGTTCTAAAATGGAAACAGAAGTTTATTTCAGAGAACATGTTTCTTAAATGGAAAAAGATAAAAAAAAAAAAAAAAAAAACCACAAATGCACCTTTCCCTCTAGAATTGGAAAAAAAAAAAAGAAAAAAATAAAAGAAACTGTTATTTTCATCATGCACCTCATAAAAAGTTAGTGGAAAGACAGGAAAGCCAGACTAGTCCTTCAAGGAGGAGGGATTTAGACTCAATGATTCTTACGGGTTCCTTACAACTTGAGATATTCTATGATTCTAACTGTGAAATCCCATTTGATTAAAAATCTGTTTTAAATTTGATTTGTCCTAATTTTCATTTCCTGCAATATAAACAACTGCCTAAATGTAAAAGTTGCTGTTTAATAAGAACTTTTGGATTTTTTTAACTTGATCAGAACTCATGGGCTCCCATTCAACAAACAGCTTAAGCACATGACTAATTTTATGGCTACATGTACTACCTCTGAAGTGAATGGAACCCGAATAGTATTTCAAAGGTGGTATGTGCTTACCAAATCTTCAATTGCTAAAGATAACACATGCTTAAATACTTTCTTGAGTCAGGGTAAGACTGCATAATTTTTAAAATAATTACCATCAAAACTGCAAAGCTTGTGAGATGGTTACATGAACAGACTGTTTCATTTACTCTACTTTCTTTAACTGTGCATCCTTCATACGACCAGCCTCCATGTCCACCTGTTAGAGAAAACAGCTATGTTATAAAAGCCTTCATTTATATTAACATGAGTTAACATCACTAAACAGCATGGTATCTTGGATGATCTCAATTACTTACCATTTTTATTAAAGTCCCAAAAAACACATCTAACTGTTGAATTATCCTGTTTGGGAGGTAAAAAAAAAAGTTTTACCAAACTATGAGCTTATGATAAAGTAACTACATTATTAACTACATTATATTGCCAAGTCCCACTTGGGACGTGGCAATCCCAGGCACAAATATAGGTTGGGCAGAGAATGGCTGGAAAGCAGACTTGAGGTGAAGGACTTGGGAGTGCTTATGGATGAGAAGCTCAACGTGAGCCATCAGTGTGCACTGGCAGCCCAGAGAGCCAACCATGTCCTGGGCTGCATCAAGAGAAGTATGGCCAGAAGGGCAAGAGAGGTGATTCTGCCCCTCTACTCTGCGCTCATGAGACCCCACCTGGAGTACTGTGTCCAGCTTTGGAGTCCTCAACACAGGACCTGTTGGAAAGGGTCCAGGGGAGGGCCACAAAGGCAATCAGAGGGATGGAGCACCTCTCCTATGAAGACAGACTGAGAGGGCTGGAGTTGTTCAGCCTGGAGAAGAGAAGGCTCCGGGGAGACCTCAAAACAGCCTATCAATATCTGAAGGGAGCCTACAGAACAGCCGGAGAGGGACTGTTTACAAGGAAGTGTAGCAACAGGACAAGGGGCAATGGTTTTAAATTGGAAGAGGAGAGATTTAGATTAGACACCAGAAAGAAATTCTTTCCTGTGAGGGTGGTGAGGCACTGGAACAGGTTGCCCAGAGAAGCTGTGGATGCACCATCCCTGGAAGTGTTCAAGGCCAGGCTGGATGGGGCTTTGAGCAACCTGGTCTGGTGGGAAGTGTCCCTGCCCATGGCAGGGGGGTTGGAATTAGATGATCTCTAAGGTTCCTTCCAACGCAAACCATTCTAGGATTCTATGATTCTATGATTATTAACTAAATTATCTACAAAATGCAGGCAAGAATAAATACTGTATACAACAAATATACTCGTTTTACATGAGTGGAAAATTAATTTATGTGCATAGAATGGATTAATGTTGAAGTAGATGTGAAAATATGCTGAAAAAAATCTGAAGTCACTATTCGGAGCTAGCTAGTTGTGGTTGAACATTATGAATGATGTTTCATTGCCTTCCCACACTATACAAATTCTCGTAATTTCTCATCCTTTCTGATTTTGCAATTATCAAAAAAATTACTACACAGAAAAGGAAAATTTTTTTCATTTGTAAACATTTGATCACTTTACATTACTATGATATTAAAGGTTTGCATATAGATTTCCTACACACATATGAAAATCCTAAAAATAGTAGCAGTAATACAGTATACTGTTATGAATACTAATAATTCTACAGTTATATCTCAAAACTCAGTATCATATCAGTAATATAATACAATAGCCAATATAATACAGTAGCCAATACAAGTAAAGGCTACACTAAGCCAGATCTAGCAAAAAAGCTTCAGGTACATTAGTGGAAACCCTACATTTTCAGTTTATAGTATTTTAAACTCTTTTAAAATATGGGATAGAAGATTTTAATATTTGATGCTCATTTAGGAAGGAGATGCTGTATATGAGCCTTAATAATTTCAGATGACACAAACCTGTGCTCCAGTTTAAGGAACAACATTTGCCCTAAGAACAAAGACTTCTATTGCTTTCTGGCTGTGCAGCACCTACAAACATCATGATTGCAGCATCTTTGTAGCAACTCCCACTGTCAGGCTCTCATCTGAGAGTGTTTATTTGAAAAATAAAACAGAAGAGTAGGTAGGAAAGATAAAAACTGGATGGATAAGTGATAGAGCAAAATTACCTGATACCATTTGGGAACAAAAATTTATACCAATGATAAATAAGCAAAGATAAGTCTGAAGCATCTGAAAGTCCAGATGATGATTAAATGTCCACAATAGTAAAGCAGAACCAATCAACCTGTATTCTTAGTACAGTATTTCTTCTATAAAAACTCCAATGGAGGCAACAAATTGTACTTTAAATCTGCCCAAATGTAAATCATACCTGATTAGGTTTGATATTCTGTAAAGTGATAGTAACATTTGCCTTTAAGTTGCTAATTGTGAGGTTAGAAACACTTGATGATATAACATTGCTGATTAAAGATGCATTCTTCAAGGACAGATCCTGGAACAACAAAAAATTACCAGATTTTTAAATCTTAAAGGAAACAACAGTATAGTACAGCACACTCAAACTCAGTTATTATGCAGAGTGAGACCTGGACAAAAATAATACTTTTTAAATCAGGAAGTTTTGAAATGTGTTTTGTGGGAAAAAAAAGTCCATTCATATTTTATTTTGCTCCAGGTTTGAGTTTAAAACCAAAGAACAGAAGATCAAAAAGATACCTGGAACACGGTTGTCTTCTTAAAGAAGTTGAATATAATTCTAGAAGCCAAGTCCAACTCTTCAGGAGGTAAATTGGTCAGCAATGATGAAGGAAGTGTAATTGATCCAAGATTATTTAAGTCATTCATTGAATTAATGCCTAGAGATATCTGAAAAATAAATGCAACATTTATGCTTCATTTCAGTTACTAAAGAAAAATTAAATTGTGACTTATTTTCAGTTTAGAACTTTGAAAAACATCTCTGTAATCACTGTCAGGAACTCACTGCTGCTCTCTCATTCGTCTCCTGATACAATGAACGAATAGCATCTGCAGGCCTGAAAATGATGCACTCATTTCAAGTCTACCTGCCACTGAAAATACTCTGTCTTTATGCATTTGCTTACAAAGATAGAACATATCACTGGTAGATTCATTTGAAGAAGGTGAAGAGAACCAACCTAGGTATAGTCTATGTAACTGTGTAGGGAGATTAACATCTCACAGCACAGAAGCCTGCAAAGGCAAAGAATTTGTATACTCCATGTATGTCAAAAAAAGTATGTCAGAATTCAGAAAAAATTTAAATAGTCATTATTTGTCAATAGTTTTTAAAGTACAATAGGTTAAGCAGAACCTAGGAACATAAACCGTAACTTTATGATCAGCTGTCAAAAATGGCAAAAATAAACTGGATAAGCTACAATTCAGATATCTCAAGAGCTTAGTGATGTAACATTACAAACATATGATCTAAACTTTCACCCAGTTTTCTGTGCTGTACTTATAGGACAAAGAGCTTTGTTAAGTACAAAATCTCTAACATTTTCTTGTCACCCACTAGTCCCTTTACATATAAATATCATCATCTCAGAGGCCCTGAGAGATGTGAAGCATCAGCAGAACTGAAGAAAGAAATTATGTGTGTATTCAAAGAATGGTTGTAATAAGAATGACAGTGTGAGCTCTCTGCAGTGCCCTTACAATATGGTTTAACTCTTCTGCTTAGACCAGTGGTCTCCAAACTTTTTTGATCACCCCTAAAAAGTGCACTACAAAATACATCTATCTAAGTTATATGCATGTACTACTGTACTAATATATTATGCATGTTATAAAACATACACAAAAATACAAAATTTTAAAGGATGAGATAAAAATTAAACATTATTTTTAAATATATATTTAATCATATAAAAGATATTTTCCTCCTGCACCCCAATGGACACACGCTAGTTCAGAGATCACTGGTTTATACAGTTACCAAAGTAATTCCAACTCAATTCCACAAAAGTGCTTCTGTTGCTCTGGTTTGAACTACATTATATTTGTTGAAAATTCTCTGTATTCATTGCCAGTGCCATGGCATTTCCAGAAAATTACTTAGCAAACATCTGTTTTTCGGCAATACCATCTCATAGTCATCTCACAGTCATGTACCACATATTGCTAAGAAAATAGGAAAGAACTCAAATGTGAACATTCTGTATTATTTCCAGTACCACAGAACAGCTCCAGTAACAACTTATGGGTCATGCTACATTAAGCTATCTCCTTCTCTGAGAGGATGGGATATGACAAAATTTGTCCAGAACTTTCCTTGTCTCCTTGCTAAACCCTCCAAGGCTGGCATTGTCTAAATTATTTCCTCAACCAGGAGGGAAGTTTGGAATGAGACAAAGTGGACCCAAATCTTCAAAGCACTGCTTTGTTGGTGAGACCAACTAGTCATAAGTAACAAGTATATGAATGTCATTATCTAAGAAATGTAACAGTTCTTTCCTGTAACCCTCTGCAATTAATCTGCTTGAAGCCCTCTGGCAACACTCCTTGACAGATTTCAGCACTGTCAGGGTGGGTGATTAAGTGACTCACGATTCAGGGTTTTTAAGGCAGTTATTCCACTAAGCACTCTGTCCATTCAGTGTTCTGGTTGTACCCTCTGTAACAGCTTATTAGTCAAATGCCAATTTCTGCTAAGACTGTTACTTATTTACACTGTAGTAGAAAATGAAAGGAAAAAAATGGAGGTCTTAGAAAACAACGTATTTCTTCTCTGAAACCAACACAAACAAAACAGCTTGAAATTGTTACATAGATATAAAATATGTTACATATAAATATAAAACCATAAATACTTTAAAATAAATGTTTAATATTTTTTTAAGTATTTAGAATCATCAGTGTTTAACCTGGAGATCAGATGAGTCCTGGACAGCAAAAGACATTTGGTTGGAGCGGATGCTGTTGGTTTTGACAACTGCCAGAGCCAAGGAAGGGGAAGCAAAATCAGCAGACACTGCTGAAAAGTTCAATTTTAAGCCAATATAATCCACCAGTTTTATAATTCTGTTAAGGAAAAGAGACATTTAGTATTACCAAATACATACACCCAAAATTCTCAGGCAAGTTGTGTCTAGCAATCCAAATGCAGTGTAAAATACAGTGGACTCTGCTCACTTATTGTGGTGTCAACACAAAAAATACAGTTTTCCATGGCATTATATTATAGTAGAGCTGGTAACACTGGAATGATACTCCTTCCTTTTTATGTAAGTACATTAAAGAAGAAGAAATATTCTTTTGGATTAAGATTACAAAAAAGTGAAACTTGGTGAAGCCCATTTATCCAGACAGTGAATACAATACACCTTTAATCTATTGCCAGAATGACCTACCTGTTAGAAATTCGGGGTGGTAATGGTTGAGAAGCACTCAGGACTTTGCTAACCTCACTAATCATCCTTTCTACATCATTTGGCTCTACTTTTCCAGCTGCTATATCATTTTCTATTTTGGACACAATTTGCTCAGCTATAGTGATATTAATGGTGGTAAATACAGAAGTTGTGTATGTGGTGGCTGACAGTATCTTTCCTGTGACAAAAGAGAGAGAAAAGTTGTGCATTTATTTAAACATTGTTTTTAACAAATGGCGCAAGCTTTGAGAAGCAGAAAGAATAAGCAGTTAGTTCTCTTGACCAACAAATCTTATCACAACCTGTAAGGTTTCTCAACATGTTATGTGACACAGAATTCCTTTTTCTCCCTATCAGCTACCTTGCAGAAAGCAATACTTTAAGTCTTAGGAAAACGTAAACAAGGTTTCAAATGGTCAGCATTAATTCCACATTTTTATTGATAACAAAGTTCCTCACATCAGTCCATTAGTGATGCTAAATGATCTATTATCTTGGATTTTTAGCCACTGGATGCCTGAAAGTAGAATACGATCAAGATAAGGTCATCTGTTTGAAAAGAAGCTTGTAAAGAAGCATACAATCTCATATGAAAATACACATCCACTAAGAATATTCCTAATAAAAAATATTTTAAGAAAGATCTAACACTGATTTGTAAAATTCTAAAGAATTGCTTAGTTAAAAAAAATAGCTATCTGGCTCTGTAAGTTATTTTTTTCTGCCAAATGTACCTTTTGGGAACTTAGCACAGCACCTATCACAGTTGCCAAACAATGTGTAGGGTGAGGTACCACTCACCATGGCCAAAGGCATCAGAATGTATTTTAAAATAAGTACACACCTCATTAGAGTTGTCTCAGGTTTTTCACAGTAATTGGAAGGTCACAGCTCAGATCTCGTTTAATAAAGTTTAAAAGCAAATTCAGCAAACTGCATTCAAATTTTAAAAAAAAGAAAATCCTTTTACTTGTCATATTTACCTGTGCTCCCATGGTCTTCAGCAGTAGAATGAGGACGAGAAGCTGAGACAGAATGGTTGATAGGACTAACAGTAGGGGTCAAAGTTATTGTGAAAGGAGTAAGGGGAAGAACAGGTACAGTAGTAATGGTATTGTTATGAGAAACAGGTACAGTCGAATCTATAGCAGGATGAACTTGTGCAACAGATTTGGTGGTAGTCTCAAAATGGGGAATTCCTATTGGATGTTTGGGGGGAAGCTTAGAAGAGGAAATTGCAGAATGTTTAGTGAAATTTACAGAAGGAGAAATTATTGTAATAGGCTTGGTAAGATGTGCAGCACCAGATTTAGTTGAGAAACCAGCATTAGTGACAGATTTTGTTGCAGGTGTGGAAATAGTGACAGATTTATTAGAAGCTTTGGAAGGAAAAGTTGGAACGGTAGGTTGAGCAAGAGACCCAGAGGAGGGAAGTGTAGTGGTATCACTGGTGGAAGACACAGAAGTTTCAGTAGTAGATGTAGCAGAAGTTTCAGAGAGAGGATTTGTACTGGGAGATGTAGGGAGAGTTCCAGAAAAAGAAATTTCTGTGAATGGTGGGATCAGTGGTCTAATCGTGGGGTTTTGTTTGGTGGAAAGCGTAGTGGGGGAAATAAAAGTATTGGATTTGGGTGAAGTCTTTTTTGGGAGGGGAAAATGAGAATGACGGGGAGGAACCCATATAGAATGAGATGGCGCTTGTATAATACTGTAAAAAAAAAAAAAGCACAGAAATGCATGTTAAATTTAACATTGTTTATATTATAAAGAAAATTAGTTACAATACAGGAATACATATGAATGATATGGACATACTAATAATAATGAATATTTTTAAATCAATCAGAGTGGATGTTTAGTGCTTTAGTAACAAATACGAATTCCATAATGTTTTGAGTGTTCTTACATTCTATTTTGCTGTGGTTATTAACTAGTAAGGCCATAAAATACTATTACTGCCTTTGCTACCTATCCTAGAGGTGACTTGATGCTGAACACAAAAGGGACGGAAAAAAAGTGAAAAAAAATTTTAAAAAAGATGAGAAGAGAAACAAAGGGATAGGAAGAGAGAGGAATAAGAAAGGAACTATATTGGAAAATGCCTGTCAGGTTTTTCTTGTGGAGTCCTTCCTGGCTATTACACTGCAAATGGAAGTTGATTCTTCTAATGCATTAGGAAATTTAAGAAATAAGCAAGTCAAATTTTGTATTTCTACTTACTGCATTTGTAATTCTTCAGCAGTCAAGGAACAATACTTCTGTGATGAACAACAGCACCGTTCTGAGGCAACAAAGAAGCATTAACCAGGTTCATCCTGGACTGTGAAGTAATACTACTAATTACTAATACTGTAATTGGTATTAATAATACTGTGCTAATACTGTGCTAATACTGTGAAGTAGGATAATCAAATAAGCATGTGTTTTATTTTTTAAACAATAGTATATTTTGCATAATTGATTTGGAGGGTTTTTTTATGAAATTACATTTGACAACAGACCTTGACCATTCAGAATACGGCGGTACCCCTAGATTTTTGCTCAATGCCTGACAAGTAGGTATTTCTATTTTTGCTATTGTAAATAAACCAAAATGCAAAACTACATTTTTTGAAACAGGCACAAATGGTACGAGTCACCACTCCATACAGTCACATCATCATAAGAAAGCTTGACTACTTTGTAGAGTTTACAATTCAGATTGCCATTTCAATATAACATTTATGTTCTCAAGCAATTTTTACACCTAATCTTTTTAAAATCTGTTTTATCAATGTAGTCAATGATTTTATATTGAAGTTTTTTAAAACATATCTTCACCCTCCCCACCCAAAAATCAGAAGGGTGCATTTTGATATATTTATATTGTTCAACAAAACATTATTCTTTACTAAAAATAAATAACCATTTTTATTTTAGCTACTTGAAGGTCAATGCGTAAGGATACACAATTTAATCTGAAAGGTAACGGTGGGGAGATTGTTTAAAGCATAGCTTACCAAGTTGACTTATTTCTGCTTTGTCGGTTAAACTGCTTATATTCTCTCTCTCAGCCAGCTTCAGTATGAAATTGCAGTGTATACTATCATGAGAAGAAAAATCTTTAAACTCAAGAAACCTCATCGTCATCTTTACACTGCATGAAACTAACATCAATTGCTACATGAAAGCACATTAGCACAAATGCTAAGTGTGAAAGAAAATTTTTCCCAGGTTCTTTCAGCTTTGGGGGTATAATGCACATAAAACATTAGCTAAACAGAAAAATCGGAAGAATACATTAGTTCATGGCAGCTTATCTTCTCTTTTCTCTACAGACACTGATGATTCTTAAATGGGGTCCTCCCTAATTAATGTTAGCCATTAAAGAGTAATAATTTTGTAAAGATAATAACATAATTTCCGCTGTTTCTGTAAAGAAACTCCAGAGAAGAACAAGCAAGTGTCCTAAGTGGCTATGTCGGTGTATATGGAATCTTCACTGGGGAAAGGCTAGTGTTCTCTCTTTTGGCTTTAGAGAGAACTTAGATGACCCACTTAAGCATGTAACTTCACATTCACAATTATGGTTTGATGACATGAAACCCTGCCTAAACTAGCAAACCTAGAGTAAGAATTCTTCATGTTCAGGAAACTCACAGAGCTGCACGAAAAGGAAACACATAAAAGACAAAATGAAGCTTCTTTCCAGGTAAAAAGAATGAAAAGAGTACCATAACTACTGACAGTTTATGACATGAAGATGTGATCTGACTTTGTGTCTATTACCATTTCAGTGTTTTGGATTTTTCTTTCATCCTAACCCAGGAAGATAAACCCCAAATTCCAGTATTTGGCGAACTAAACATTTTGTTTTAGACTACAGTGTTTCCAAACTGATCATTTAAAATTAGGAATTTAGTGGTGGGTAGCAATTAAATTGACCTACATCATCTACATTTCGGGGTTTCCAGATTACCTCGATGGGGCAGCCTTGCCATTCAGATACCCATAGCTTCCAAACTCTGAACTGGTTACCTTCTCAGGCTTCCCTTACTCCGAGGATGGCTGGTTTCCTAAGCTGAAGAACAGCAACTTGGGATGTCTGAAGCAACTCCCTCATAAAGATTGCATTGTATTCACAAGCTCTGTAAGTTTGGTGGTCCCAAATCCATAACCTTAGGGTTTAAGTTGCTATGTGACTCAGGTAATACAAACATGCAGAACTATGGCAGGCAAGCCTGTGCTTCACCAGAAGATTAATGAAAAGTAATAAAGTTTCGTTAAAAAAAATAATAATCTCTAATGCTAGGAGAATAATGGGATCAGAATTCCTTTCTTAGTCTACATATATTTCTCCAGCTTTTTTCACAAACTTAACTTTCCAGAAAGTTACATAGCCATTCATACTTATGTATCACAAGACAACATATGAGCTTTTAAATATATGAGCATTAAAAATATTAACAACAAACCTCTGATTTTCTGCACTGCATTCCATAACAGAGGACTGTAATGACAAGTGAAAACAGAAAAAGATTGTTCTGTCAGGAAA
Source organism: Scolopax mira (assembly GCA_004320125.1). Lineage (NCBI taxonomy): Eukaryota > Metazoa > Chordata > Aves > Charadriiformes > Scolopacidae > Scolopax > Scolopax mira. The sequence continues at coordinate 67,553 of BJBW01005509.1, forward strand.
AACAGGACTTATTATTCGATAATGATGTTATCAGAAATAAGCTGAAGAAAGCTTTCCAAACAATAACAGGAATTAGTAATCTTACCTCACTTACTGCTTGTAACATTTTTCTGAACTCTGAAATTCTTTAAAATAAAAAGTTACCATTATGGAGGATTTCTGGTTATGTTTCTAAAGAAATTACAGCAATATAATGAAAAGAACAAGCAATTTCTAAGAAAAAAAAAATCAAGTTGATCAGTGATTTTTTAAAATCATGCCAGTTCTAAAATGGTAAAACCACTTCTCAAAGCATTGCACATTTTAAAAGTTGCCCTTTATTAGTTACTCCACAAACTAAGTTTAAACCTCCACTTCTTTAGAAATTATTTAACAGAGCAAAAGACAAATCTCAATGTTGCCTTTTGACAAGCAAGCATTTGAAACACATTTCTAAATTTATAGTCAAAGCCACAGAAATAGAATGAATAAGAAATATGGATTTAATCTACAAACAAGACCTGTTGGCTAATTACATCTTTTGGATTTTCAGGGTAGTTTTAAGAATAGCAGTATCACTTATCAGTAATAAGAGCAGTATCACCTCTCCTTAAAAAGACTGAAAGAAGACCAAAAAAAAATACAGATATAAGTCCAAGTATATATATTAAAAAATATGCAGCTATGAACGTTCTCTTAGTATTTTCATATGAGACAGATTGAATCTCTAAAATTAAAAACATAATTTATTCATGAAGAGCAGCAGCCAGACTGGCATTCGCAACAATCCACAACTCATGTCCTCAGGTATTATTTTTATTATTTTATTATTGTTGTTGATTATGGTGATTATTATTATTACTAGTACTACTTCTATTACTAAGATCATCAGCATATAAACAGCAAGGCCTTTGGGCCTTGTTGAGCCCCAAGGAGACAGAAGGATCTAAGGGGAAAATCAGTAAATGTACCATTTCTTAAAACAAACTCCAGTGGTACATAAAACAAAACTAAGACTATTCTAACCAATATGAACTTTATGTTAACTTAAAATTCCCAAAATTGTTAATTTATGAAGTGCAGGAATAATGCAAAGTCAAATGTTTGCTAATCACATAGAAGGTCTCACTCCATCTTTTTCAAATATAACAAAGATTTTAATCCTTATTCAAAATTACTTACCTCAATTCTTGTGGGGTAGGTGCTGGAATTGCAATTAATTTTGTAACTTGAGTGTTCATGGTTATGTTGTTAACCTGTTAAAAACACAGATTCCATGGCTAAGTAAACCCAGTCATTTTTAGCCTTACAAGAAACATTTTAATTTCACAAATTTTAAGTCTAAAATTCTAAAGATAAGAAACACATTTTCTCATTAAGACACTTCAACAAATATTTACCACAACTTATGTTGTCACAACTTATGGAAGGAATTTGCTCATCTAGCATAGACTGGGTAGCAGGATCTGATTTGTGAAATGGGCAAGAGGATAGTGACTCACTATATCTCATGTTGGAAAAAGAAGAATTTGGCTTAGTTTGCAACAAAGACAGCTTAGACCCAGACACTGAACAAACTTTCTAACTATAAGGGCAGCAATGCGACAAGCTTAATAATAGACTTAAGTATTTAAGTATCTAAAAATAAACTTATTTTTAGATAAGTTTATCTAAAGGCCTGTTATAGATCTGCATTCTTATTCTGATTGCTACCATTACCGGTTGTTTTTACATTTCATGCACTCAGTGAGCACCATGATGAAAACATCACCTGACATTACCTAATAAATCACAGAATCATCATGGTTGGAAAGGACCTCTGAGTTCACCTAGTCCAACCATACACACACAAAAAAGCCAACCCTACAACCTTGGCACTAGAGCATGCCCTAAAGTGCCACATCTACATGTTTCTTAAATACCTTGAGGCATGATGACTCAACCACCTTCCTGGGCAGGCTGTTCCCGTGCCTGACCACTCTTTCAGTGAAGTATTTCTTCCTAATATCTAATCTAAACCTCCCCTGTCGCAACTTCTGACCATTTCCCCTTGTCCTGTCATTATTCCCTTCATGTCATTATTCCTTTGGGAGAAGAGGCCAACACCCACCTCTCTACAACCTCCTTTCAGGTAATTGTAGAAGGCAATGCCCTCTTCTCAAAGCCCTCTGCATCTTCTTCTCCACACTAAACATGCCCAGTTCCCTCAGCCTCTCCTTGTATGACTTGTTCTCTAGACCTCTCACCAGCTTGGTAGTTCTCCTGAGGACATGCTCCAGCACTTCAATGTCCTTCTTGCAGTGAGGGGCCCAAACCTGAACACAGTACTCGAGGCGAGGCCTCACCAGTTCCAAGATGAGTACAGAGGCATGATCACTTCCCTACTCCTGCTGGTCATGCTATTCCTGACACAAGCCACAATGCTGTTGGCCTTCTTGCCACGTGGGCACAATGCTGGCTCATCTTAAGCCGGCTGTTCACCAGCAACCCCAGGTTCTTTTCTCCTGGGCAATTTTCCAGCCACTCCTCCCCAAGCCTGTAATGTTGCCTGGGGTGGTTGTGACTGAAACGCAGGACCGGGCACTTGGCCATATAAGTAGGACGCTAAAAAGTATAAGAGAGATTCAAGAGACAGGAAACTTGTCTAATTTCTAATAGTTGTAGGCAGAACATTAATACACTAGGATGCTTTCAGTAGGAATCATCACCACTGAAATGCAACACAATGCCAAAGTGGCTTTTGCCTGGGATGTACGTCTACCCAAACTCAATGGTCAATGGGCACCTGTGCAGTAGCTCTCTGCTGTGATTTTGCTGACTGATCTCATGCATGCAGAGATTGGGCTCTGAAATCTGAGACTGAGTGCAGGCAGGGACGTGTAGGAGAAAGAAACAAGGCCTTTTACAAGCTAATATCTGTTTTTTCCTTTCCCTTCTGTTTTCAATCTATAATGACTGAACATTCTCACCCTCAAAGTATTATCTCAATACTGAATAATCTATATTGTCATTGCTTTGCATTATATCATTCTCTTAAACCTCAGTTGTGTTGTGTAAGTAGACGCACTTATGTCACATAGGCTTAATGCAAAATTAATAAGTGATTAACTACATGAGAAAAAGCACGATACCCTATATTTATGAGAGTCTCAACAAGAATTATTCCCAGGCTACAATCCAACTTAATTTATACCCACACTGTTGCCATCTCATGATGCTCACTTTCTGAAGTAAAATGCCTAAATTAAATTCCAAAGGAAGATCCTGTATGCTTAAATGTAGATTCTTAATTCTCTCTCCAGACTTGCCAGTGCTTCCCCCTACTTTCAATGGTGATATCGAGAATACAGGCCCTTACTGTAGGAAGTTTACTTAGATGGAATTCTGAAATATAGCTGCAAAGCAGCTGTTTAAGAGAGAGAGAGTAGATCCATACACAGCAAATATTATCTTGCACTGCAAACTGTATTTGAAATAAACTTAAACTCTAAAAACCATAATAAGAATCATGTCAAGGTATCGGTATTTTAAGTGTACACAAAGAAATCCATTTCAACCTTCCTTACAATAAAGTTTTAAAAGAGAGAACACTTACTATATCTACATTTAGTGACGTGTTACTTTCTTCATTTGCCTGGAGTTTTACGCTGCCCACATAGAACACTAAAACCCAAAAGCAAAAAAATTTAAGAAAACCAACACTAAATCACATCATATAAAATTGTTTGAGAATTTAAAAATTTACTGTCTTGTGTTACAATAGAAAGAAAATAAGAACACTTACACCAGCTTTTCAAATCGTTCACTATTTTTGCAAATGTTTGTCCATCTCTTCACTTACTATTTCCACAAATGAACTAGTCCAATAGCTTCATTATTTTCTGTATATTTATTCTTGCTGCCTGTCTCTAGATTCCTTCTGGTTTAGGGTTTGTTGCTTTGGGTTTTTTTCCAAAATAAAAAAACTGCACTGCACAGTGCTAACTCCCACAATAAGAATGAAATGTGTGGGTAAAGGCAAAGGGATACTCTGAAAATTATTCCCTTGGGAATTAAACAACTTTCAGGATACCATAATTCAGAGTATCATTCAACAGTCCTTGAGAGCTGGTAGGCCCATTTTGGAGAATGACGCTTCTGTTGCTGCAGCCACATAGTCAGTGCAGGCTATAGAGAAAGACTCATACGGAATGCATACATAACATCACCCAAATCATCTAGCACTTTACTTTGTCAACCAGTTCAGAAACTTTATAGATGGAGGGGCAGATACTTCTCTGCCTCTTTCTAAACTATAAAGTACTCAGCATATGACTACTTGGTTGAATTGGCTTCATTTTCTGTATTTCTCTGTATTTCTCATGAAAGACATTTATCAAAGTGTTTTGGAAGGCAGCAACACGTATCTTCTTTTACTACATTTGTATTAACACACATAAAGGGAACATCACTGCATTTTCCTCTGATTGTCTCTTCCATCTCATTACACTTTTAAAATACATGCAGGCTTCTACAATAATTCTCTTAAACACTTTCAACTTCTATTCCTGATACAGTTGGGTTCATCACAGCAGACATTAGCATCTACCATAGCTTACTCATTTCTTGTTTTCTCAGGTTTGTAATTATTATCTGGAACTGTGTATCCTTTGATAAGAAATCAAAGATCAAAAATACAATAGATTAAACATTACCTTTAAATACCCCCCATTTTATATTAATTTTTTAGATTATTTAGACATTATACAAAATCTCTAAATTCACAAGAAAATGTGTTACAGAGCTAGCTTTTACATAGCAACTAAAAGTTGCCCCATTACTCGGAGCAGAAAGCAGTTGGAAACATATTTTTTTATAAAAAGAAAAGGAAAAAGAAAACCACTAACCTGAGAAATTACAGACAGGTGTTACATTGCATAAAATGGTTTCTCCTGCTATAGTTTTTTTTGGGGGGGAAAAGAATAAAAATCTGAGTAAAAATTTGAGCTTAAATTTGAGACAAATCTACATATATACAATCATTTCAATACTTTAAATGTAAAGGTCTTTAATTTTTAGAAATATTTCACATACTGTCCAGCCTTCACTTCTCTAGGGCACTTACCATGACGTTTTCCAAGACTTAGTATTCAGAGTGAACCATGCTAGTTTTGATTAATTAATTTTGAATCATTTTCTGTAACAGTTTCCACAGAAAACCTACATACACATGGTCTCTTTTTTTTAAATCCAAATAAAATAGAAATCACGTATCATAAATAAGCTCTTCAAGTATCACAGTATTCAATCACTAGGTAGCATATTATCTGCTTCTGGGGATCCTACTATGGTTACTTATAATAGCATGAAACTGTTCTACCCAATAGAATTCAAACTGAGATGATAGCAAACTTATACACTTTCATCTAGTAGCACATGTCTTTAGATATGGGAGCAAAAGCTTGCTATAACTATTTTTAATACTACCCACACAGCAAAGAAATAACACTGATCTCAAATTAAAGGCACTGTAAACAGATGGCTCTGCTGTATAAAATAAAATTTAAAAAAAGAAGGACCAGAAAGATATTTGCATGCAAGACAAAAGTCTTACATGTGTTCATAAAAACAATATGGCAGCACAACTTCCCTTATTTAAACAGATAGATTGTCCTCAATTGACAGAAAACCAAATTCTATTTTCTCTGCTGTCATTATTAGCTAATGGATGGTAATTTTTAATTTTTTTAACTTTTTCTGTGGTACAAACATTTGCCTGCTATAGCTTGACGCTTTGCCAATTTTACCATCATCAACAAACAGCCATCAGAGGGCAAGGATTGTGAGCTGATAGCAATATTTAAATTATTAGGAAAAAAATATTTTTCAGACAACCATTTAGATTCAAATACATATGCCTTCCCTTTTGTGTTGGCCATTGCCAGGGAAATAGTTATGAAAATCATATCATCACTTTAAAAAAACATACACCAATCCTTAAAGAAAGAAAATGTTCATAAATAACTGATTTTTTTCAAAATTATTAACTACGTTAACTGATGAACAATAACACTTACAAAGCACAACAAAAAATCCATAGGACTGACACAAAAGTAAAGAGTAATATCAGCCTCTTTTTCTTTACAGAGTACCCATTTGAGTGCCACCTAGTCTTGCTTAGGGTCTTTGTTTGCTACCAAAATGCACAAAACAAATAAGCAGTGTGGAGGCTAAAAGACTGATCAAAAATCACTAGTGCTTCCAGTCCTCAAAAATCATCAGATAACAGCTGCAAACTTCCTGCAGGTCACATTCACACAGTCAAATCATAGCCACTATGGCTTCATCACAGTTCTTCTACCACTTGCACTAATTCACTGCAAACACATTGTAATTAAAAACTTAATTCAGCTTCCTCCTATACACTGGGCTTACCCTGAGAACATCCTGATTGGACTCAGTCTGCTTCACTCTATTAAAAACCATGAAGATTTTTTTTTTGAAGTAAACATTGTCTCTGAGATTGTGTTTCTTACATCTTTGTGGTAACCTGCTGCTCTGACTTCCAAAATAACCAAACTCTTCTACATGCGGCCATATAGGAAAGCATTGCATAATTAGACCTTCTGCCAGAATGGAGATGAACACGAAGTAAGGCAGACACACCATAATACCAAGAAAAAAGATCCTATTTAAAATATTTGGGACCAGATTTCCTGAACTCACATACACTTAATTTTGAGGATCATAAAAGAAGATCAGTGGTGATGTATTATTCCTACCTGGAATAACGGTAGAGTAATAATCAGTGATGCTAAGAGCTTCTGTTAAAGAAAAAAAAGAAAGTTTTAAAATTAAACTTTAAAAGCCTACAAAACACCTCACAAAAATAAGTATCCTAATTTCTACTTTAGACTCTGTCTTCCCAGGAGAAGTGGAAACACACGTGCATTTATAAGGGAATTAAGTGACTTTCAGCATGGGAAATGAAAAAGCAGCATTCAGACTGAGATTCATCCAAGCCAATGTTTATGTCCCTATAGGAGCCAGTTACAGCCTATTACTCAGTGGACAGGGGTGATTCCCGTTTAATATATTCTACATGGGCATTTTGTGTTCTGAAAATGTGTCTTTCTCTCCATTAACTATGAAGAATAGCAAGAACTAGCTCATACAAACAGGTAGGAATCTGTACTGATATGGGATAAACCTCCTCCTTGTTTTCGAATGCAAGCATCAGGAAAAAAAGGGATAGTAGTTCTCAAGTTCTTCTGATTGAGTCTTTACTGATCCTATCTGGCAAATGCATTGCAGGAACATGTATCATGTAAGTGTCTTTAAGGAATGGAGTGTACATTTTATTTCTGTAAAACACTTTAAATAACACCAGAAAGTAGAGAAAACATTATATCTATAGATATACCAGGAAACTACATACTTGCTAAAAAGTATGTCCAGTTTGCGCTTTGGCAAGCAATGTAATATTTTGAATAAAAACAAATGTTTAACAGTGCAGAGTGAGTTAAATGCACTTCAAAACCCTACCTATGCAGACTTAAAATATAGATTGGCAATAAATACAAATTTCAAGATCATGAAAGAAAATAATTTGGACTAAACAAATCCCAGTTACCAAAAAAACAGTAAACTTTCATGAATGCAGCAATCTCCCTTAAGACCTTACTCTCTTCATCCTAGTTCTCACCTGCAGTTTGTGTAGTCTCCTCTGAAGTCATATCTGAAGAATAAAAAATAGTATCAGTAAAAACGAAACAATAAAAATCTAGAAAAATCTAAGTCTAACTAAATCTAAATAAAGAAACTAATAAAATCTTGCCTGAAGGATTAATAGGATAGGTGACAAAGGTAACAATAGAGGATTCTGAAAAAAAAAAAGATAAAGGAAGTAAAAACTGCAATAATATAATAATTTATTTCTATGAATTTTAGAGGAAAAAGATCAAGCATGCAAAACTTCAAACCAGAATTGAACATTATCTAAGTTCCATTTTAAGAACAACTTGAATGCTTGTTAAGAACATTCACATTATTTGCAAAATCTGAGTGTCTGAATATGAACAGCTGTCAATTGAGTTCCTTCTGATAAATTCCTTTTATTGGTTTCATTCTATCAGAAGATACAAATGAATTTGGGATATCCAATAGCAATAACTGCTTAGGCCGAAGGGCCATTTCCTGCGGAAACTCACAACACTCATCAGCAGAGATGACACACCGTGTTTGGCAAACTGTCTCTCCAAAAAAGCTATTTTTGCCAGTAACCATATATAAATAAAGTGAGGATACAATTATATTTCCAGCTGTGTCAAAAAAAAAGGAAAGAAAATTAAATTAAGGCAATAGAAGAAAATTTTTAGATTGCTCAGGAAGGATGTGCTTAGTAAGCATATTTTAGGTGTCAGCGCAGGAATACAATGTAGCTAGAGGATCCCTTTATATCACTCCAATACAACAACTTAGTGATATTTTTAAAACGGGCCAAAGCAGCTTCATAAAAGAACATTAAGCTTTCCAAACTTCTTTACTAAAAACATCCCTATCCTGAATAGAATATCTTAAATATAATAATGAAAAGTTGGTGGCTCTGCATAAAGGTGGTTGCACGTCAAGAAAAAAAAAGCAATCCTCTTCATTACACGGAGAGCTTTTCTTTCTGATATATTTATTTCAACTAGACTAGCCATTCTGAGCCTTTTCAAAAATGCCCTCTTAATTCCTAACTCAGAGTAAAGCTAAGCATATTTCATTCTTAAGTAACAACGACGATGACAACTGATTTTCTAAGGCAAGTAAAAGCAGTCAAAATATGAGGAATCAGAGGGAAAACTAAGTGTTGACTTCCTTAGTATTATTTGGCTTGGTATAAACAACAACAACTATTGAAGTGACTGCAGTTGTTAAAGATGCACCACTTCCAGAGGAGTGTATCTGTAAAGAACAAAAGCATGTGTGTTTGTGACTGTATTTCTTTTCTCCAGGTCACTACATGTCAATATACAAAAAGGAAGAAAGCAACTGTCTTTCACAGAGCTATTTCTGTGTGTGTGTCTACATTTCTCATTTGTTAAAAAAGCTTTTGTAGATGATGTGTATCACCTCTGGTCCCAGAAGTTATTAGAGTCTTGCGTGTGTTCTGTGTGCTCAAATGATGTGCACATCTGCAAGGGTGAGAGGAAATATAAAGGAGCTCTCTCACTACAGTGTTTCTCCTCTGCCATCCCTGCAAACTGCTCACTGCTCACTGCTTAGCTTACTGGGCAAAAGGCTCTTGATCAAGCAACTTGCACCCACTTCATCCCCAAGCATCACTGTCACAATCCGTGAGTGATCCTATAAGGCAAGCTGTTTCATTACAAAGTAGAATGAAGAAATTAATATTTTCTTCAAAAATATACAAAGAAAACATAAAAAAAAAATTCAACTCATTTACATTACAACTTTTCTGCATTACCTCAGATAAAAGCAGATTTATCTAAAAGGAAATAACAAACATTGCAGTAAAGTCCTGATTTTCTTACCAGAAATGGTCGTTGCAGCTGATTCTCCTGAATTTGCAGGTTTTGTTTCAGAAAGAAAAAAATAAGAGGGAAAAAAAAGGAACATAATGAAGTTTTAGACCCATATATAGCCATCCATATAAGCCTTTCCTTATATTATCAAAAGTTTACTTTGTTCACCAGAAGAGGGCAACACCCACTCATCAGAACACTTCCAGGTTGTCAAAAAAGGCAACTGTACCAATCTCTGATAAATTAAACAAAAATCACGGACCCAAGATACATGCCACGGTAGCCTGAAAACCACATACCCACCCTGAGTGCCTTGCTGATTTGGGGAATGAGGACTAAGTGTACGTAATGAGACGGCTGTAATTAGATATGAGGAACTCTTCTCAGACTTTGTATAATCACACTGAGACTTGCCATTTAAAATTTATCCCGTATATCTGTTCTTTTTTCTATCCTACAAAAAGCTAATTAATTTCAAGTTTGAACCTTTGATCTTGACAGGAGCCAGCTAACTATTTATATAGCAAACACTGGCCTCTAAATCTTTGATGTTGATACTGTCAGTATTTTGATCACAAAGATATTAGTACATTTGATATCTGGTTCACATAGGAACTTCAAAGTTAGCCCTTGCATTTACTGAGTATTTTTTGATAGTGCCACAGACAAGTCAAGTCATAATTATCACAGAAATATAATCTAAAGAACAACGAGCTGCAAAAATGAAACATGATTTAAAAATATATACTTAGGGTATTTCAACATGTTCTCTCAAAATTCAAGTCATCCTATATTGTTATTTACAATGCATTAATTACAATGTAAGGCCTTTCCTACTATTGTAGAAGAGTTATTCAGAGATAACAAAAGTCTCTTAGAATTTTTTTTATTAAACATGGTAAACAAGGAGTTCCTGAAATGCTAATCACTCACATGATTCCCTGCTCAGATTATTTTGCTTGCCTTACTGAAAACTAGTAATAGCTTCTTACCAAAGGATAAATGTAAATATAATTTCTGCAATGAAAGGAGAATCCTCTGAGTAACCACTGAGTAATCTCAGGGACCTTATTTTCATTTTCTCTGGAAAATTACAGAATCACAGAATCACCTAGTTTGAAAGGGACCTTTTAAGATCATCTAGTCCAACCAATGAAAAAAAAAAACCACCAAAAACAAAAACCCCAAACAAACAAACAAAAACCCCAACAAAAAAACCTGATGCTATTTGCACCATGAAATATGCTAATAAGCCACAAGGATGATATGGATAATTAATTTGCAAATATTTTCATATTCTTAACTATCTCCATAAATAAAAAAGTAACACTATCAGCAGTCTTCATTATGCACTTTCCAAATTACAAAAACAATGGGGAAAAAAATATACAGAACCCCTATTACCTGTTGTCTGTTTTCTGCCAGGCAACGTAGCAGTAGTTTCAACTACAAAGGAAGAAGACTTTTTAGGAGCAGAAGTTTTATATATATTTGTACACAAGCATATACACACACACATATTTTTAAACACAACCCTTTTAGATGTGCTACTCACCTCAATTCAAACTGGTTTGCAAAACTACTTTTTGAAATGTATGTTAAGTCTTTTTAAAGCTGGAAGTTGAACTCTTTTTTAGTTCAATTTTTCACTCCATTTATCACTTTTATATTTATGGAAGACACAGATCAGGCTATGAGCATTCCCATTATCCTTCCATCGCCAATGTCCTCAGAAATCCTTTCAACACATTTGCTTCAGGGAAAATCAAGTAGGCTAAATAGCAGCAAGCAGAAATGTAAGAGGTACACACAACTGTGTTTTCATACAGCTATTTTTGCACGAATGTGGAAAAGAAATGCTGATTAATTATTCAAGAAGTTAAATTTTATTAATACAAAGAGATGCAGAGAAATTAAACCAAGAAAACTGCAGGGGGCAAGAGAGTTAGGTAAGACAGGGATGTTTTATTCATGTTTACAAATTACATAAAATGTACTCAGAGAATGCATACACATCATGATGTGCATATACATCATGTAAATGCTCACATGCCCAAGAGTTGTACCACCAGAGACCAATGAGAAGACAGATCAGGCTGCCAGAAATGAAGTGACTCAGGTGGACCTGGACTGGGAATGAAAAGAAACGTGAGCTATTCCTAGCTCAATGGACACATGAAACATGTCCCTGTGACACCTAGGGAGTGATACAAATACTGATGGGCTCTTGATGAAGGTGTTGATCCTGCAATTGAAGCTACTACTCAGGCTACCCATGAATGTGAAACATGTGCCATAATCAATTGAGGCAAATGACTCAAGTCTTCCTGGAATAGAAGATGTTGGCTGGGCTATCTCTATGAGGAGGCCTAGCCGACTGATGACACCAGATCACCTGAATGTGCCACCAAGGCAAGTGCTGGAGGCAACTGGCAAGCAGCTAGAAATGTACTCCGCAACCTATGGCACCACCCAAAAGATCATCCTTGAAAAATAAGTCACAACACAGCACAACATACAGTTAAGGCACTGTTACCTACTTCAGCACCTTTGACAGCTGAGACCCTGGCTATTGGGGCAAGAAGGAGGAGATATTCTTTTCAAGTCATTGAACCTGGTGGCATACTACCCACAGCCAATGTGCTGGCCCGCAGGGTTGCAGAGGAAGAGAGATTCTCTTTGGCTTGTTAGAGCTGGTGGGACAGTTTGTCCACAGTTAGTGCCTTGATATCTGGCCAGTCCATCATCACCAAAGTGTTGGCATTTTACACTGGTGCATACTGTACTAACCTCTGCCACAAGGCCCACTTGCAATCGACACCATCCAGATCTGTGGAGACCTGGTTGTTGTGTAGGTTACCATAGACTACCTCCATCACTGCTTACTCCCTCAGATACTGGACACCCTTCTTCTTTCATCAGTGGTGGTCCACTTGCATCAGCCATCCACTATACAAAGCCATCCCTGGACTCTGAATCCAGTGACCAAGTACAAAACTCTGTGGGACCTTCAGTAACTAACTAGTTGGGGATGACACACAGGAAAGTGCACTGAGGTAGCAAATTCCTGGGTAGCCAGGTGTGGGGGGGAGTATTTGGGCAGGTACCTAGAGCAGTTTTCACCTCTAATGACCTGGGAGTTTGCATCTGAACAGGCACGGAATCCTGTTGAAATGGCAGACCACTTGAAGGAAGGATACCTTGCTTATACCAAAGACAAAGATTGTTGGTGGTATGCTGGGGCCTGGCCTATGCCTACCAGGCCTGTGTCCAACACCCTTAAAGAGTGAGATGGTCTCTGGATCTAAGGACTTATAAACGGATGCCATGGCTACACCAGAGACACAACCCTAACCATAATAGCCACTCCTGCAAGCAAGAGGAAACAATAGAAGTTGAGGTTGACCCAGTCAGTGAAGGAGGAAGAAGCTCCTCTTGAGACAATGCAGGAAGAAGACTCAGAAGATGCAGCTTGTTCTGCAGCAGGACAGCCACAAGAACAGGAAGGGAAAGTGAGACAAATCGTAAGTGACAGAAACCACCCAGTCCCTATTCCTGAGCAAGCTGTAAGAACGCAAAGATTACAGCTGCCAGCCAGGTGAGAAGAGGGCTGCCTGGCTGCTCCAGTGCTGGGATAGTAGGGCCAATGATCAGGAGTACATGAGAGCTTGGTGAGATGTAAAGAAATGTCATTTCTTTTTTGTTGAATCTCATACACTGCATGAAGCTAAAAGTGGCAACTCTGAAATATGGCAGGATGAATAGATAGAAATCAGATTAATTGCACTACATTTAATTTTTAGAAGTTTTCCTTGCAATTAACTGTTTTAGTTGATTTGTATCCTGAGTAGATATTTTCTCATGTAAAAGAGAGAAATAATATTCTAATTAAAATAACACACATCCATTAAGTAAAAAAGTATAAGTAAAAAATGGCATTTCATACTGAAGATTCACCCTACTGAATTTAAATTATCTCAGTAAAGACAAAACCAAGTTACACCAAATATCTCATTTGAGACAGAGAAATACAATTGTTCTTTTTAACACCTAGCATTCTGTGAACTTCACAGATGATGAAAATTTGTCTGTAACCTTAATTTTTACAGTCAATTTCCATGAAAATTAAGACTTCTAACTATATGGTAAGTCTTGTTAAAATACATGATACTCTAAGGCATATGCTCTACAGGTCTTATTTAGTGCTGTTACTTTAACACTGTGCAGTGATTAGGTATTATGGCACCTACAAAACTATTTTCTGAACACCTATTGTGGGTTTAGGGATGACCTTTAAATACAATACAAGCTTTAAATAATATGCAGAACTGAAACAGTAGACAGATTAAACTGTTCTGTATTGACTTAACAGTAAATAGTTTTTTAAGTAGAATTGGGTGAATAATTGAGTCAATTGTACATGAAGTGGACATTTGGTTGGAGAAGAAAGTATCCTTCCACATATGGGAAAACTGGCTTTCCTACCACAGGAAGAGAATTCCATCTCCAAAAATTTATCTGATAGTGGTCCCATCTTACTAAGCAATTAGCACCTTGCTCAAAACCCCTTATCTCCAACCAAAGGGCCCTGAAGGAAATTAAATTCTCAAAAGGAAACTACCTCTTGAAGTATGAAGCATCTCACAGAAAAGACCACCAGACTGCTGCTTCTGCCCACTAAAAATATACAAAAATATGCCTGGGGAATCTGACCTGAAGGTCTTTCTCACGTACTCTTGAAGAGTCGGTGTAGAGAAACTGCTTTTCCCATCCTCCACCATTTAGCCTGCTTTGTGAATTTTTGAGAATACAAGTATCCTGAGGTAGGTAAGAAAATTGTCCACCAACATGTTTAGTACTGTAGGATAGTAAGAAGATAGTGAACTCTAAAAATGCCAAATACTTTTAATTATAAATATGTACAGGGAGCAAAATAAGATAAACACAAACCATGAATATGGAGCTGGCAAATGCACCAAGTGATGACAGCATGCATAATCTGAGGGGCTCTTTTTTCTGGACACAAATCTAACCATAACTTCTTTTACAGCAGAATATTCATATTCCTACAGTCGCTAGAAATTGTCCATGAGAATGAGACTTGTCAATGATCAAGGTGCAGCATTAAGAACACTAACCAAGTCTTTCATCAGAATCAGCTTTGCACACAGAAAGGAAGGAGGAGATGCTGCCATACATTATTTGATTTCATTTACATTTGTCAACCTCCCTCCTCTGTTGTTGTTGTTAAGAACTAGAAAGGAAAGAGAATAGGGTTTATTTGGAGAAGGATTAAAGTCCAATCTATAATATCCCTAAGGTTAACATATAAAAAGGAAAGTAAAGTAACATAAGGTGTGCTAGTTGCAAGCTAACAGAAAATTTATTTCCTTTAGGCTGTTTACTATCAATAAGAGCAAGAAAATCCTTATGTATATGAAACCTCATTTTATTTGGTCCATGCATTTTTATTTACAATGCCGTTAGTTCTGGATCATGAAGTCAACATACCTAATATCCTATTCCAAACCAAAATATTATATATTGCAGTGATGGTTTTCTACATTTTATCTAATAGAGAATATTCCTGAGGATCTAAACAGCAAATAAATAGTAAATTCTGTATTATTCTTTGCTTTTGCTGCAAGGGAAACAGAATCGATTCCCAGAAGAACTGTTTGGGTTTTTTTCTGAAGGAAAAGGCAACCCCACTAATTAAGCACCAGTTTCTCTTACTAACATGCACCATTAGAAACAAAAGCAGCAAGTCTGTTATTGTCTTCATATCACAGAATCACCATGGTTGGAAGGGACCTCTGAGATCATTGAGTCCAACCACAAAAAAACCCAAACAAACAAACAAAAAAACCTTTGTACTGTTCAAACACAAACAGCTGGCTAAGCCAAGACTTGAGAATCCCATCTGTGCAGGCAGAGGAAACTGTTCCACTGATATGAAACCTGTGTAGCAATTCTTGCCTTTGCTCTATAACACAGCTGCAAAAAGCTTACCTGGGAACCAGTATTTGCATTGTGACAACCTTAATGTCGTTTCCCATAATGACGTTTATGACAATGGGAACCACAGCCCCTCCAGTCTGTAGAAGACTAAATCCATTAATAACAGTACTTAAGGCTAGGTCCATAAAGTGATATAGCTCTGAGACCAGTGCTTGTTCCTGTCTACAGAATAGCCTTATCCTTACAGTACCACTTAGCATGAAAGATCCTAACAGTCTCTTTTAGGATGGGATGGTCTCCACATGTCTCACTGAAGTTGTTCCACCAAGCAAAGCAGAATTCAAAAACCAAGTTGGCCAAAGTGAAGAAAGGGAGAAAGAAGGAAGCTTTCTAACAATGGTCAAGACGGGATGGATAGTTCTGGTCCCTGTACCAAAGGTGCTGTCACTCATAGCATGCCTTTTGTTCAGTAACTTAGACACAGGATACAGAAAATGCCCTTAAAGTATGAACAGTGTACAATGTTCTACCTCCAACTGGAAGAACAAAAAATACCCTTTTCTGGTCCTGACCTCCAATCTAACTTGAGCACTACACTCTTTCTTAAAATTTTTGGAAAAGCAATACCATTTCTGATTCACCTGTCTTCAGGCAACCCCCTTTGCCAGAAGCAGTTCAGTTTTTCCAGGGTGGAGGAGTGAGAAGCAACCAGAACCTGGCTGCAGATAACAACATCGTGCAAGAGCTAAGTTACTAGCAGCTGCTTTCTTCCTCCCCTACCTCAGGGGAACAGTGTTACTGCTGACTAATACTGTTTTACCTAACACTTCATGATCGCCTTTAAACTTTTGAAGAAAGCATCCTTTGAGCAGGGCTGAGACAGAAACTAGACTGCTGTTGGGAGAAGAAGAAAAAGTGTCTGAACTGTAATGAACTAGAGCATTTGCATAGACACCCACCCTGCCCAGCCTGTGTGGTGTGGAGGGGCAGGCCAACAAGAAGGGCCAGGCCTGCTTGCCTGTTGTCTCTTGGGAAACATGGGGAGAGAATGCCTAGACAAAATAGGCACTGAACACTTAAGGAGCAGCAACAGCCCTGGCAATCTATTGAATCACAGACAACATTACTGGCAGGAAAACATACATTTATGGACTTACATGTTCTGGGGCCTAGATGACCAGCTTATGAAATGAAGTGCCAAAAATTTTACTTATATTAATTGAAAAACATGCCAAAAATGAAAGAAGTTTGTATTATCACCCAGGACTATTCGTTGAAACTAAAGGTACCCTTGACCATGTCAGCTGTCAAAAACAGCTGTAGATTCTACCAGAGTAAATCCAAATGGAAGAATCCCAAGGAACACCTTAGTGGCTATGTAATATGGTCTTCACATGCCACAGGACTTGGCTGACACCACAGAATAGCTTTAGATAGCCACGACTGTGTATTGCTGATAAGATCAGTTTTGACTTACAAATACACACAAAAATACCAGGAAATTGATAAAAATTAGTTTTTTTAAATAAGATATGATAGAAAACTCAGCGCTGAAAGTTTTTTTCACCAGAATTTTCCTTGATTCAGGCAGAGGAATTGATTTACTTTTAAAATTCCCATCAGAAATGCCGAAGTGGAAGTTTTCGTTCCAAATAGTTAGATAATATCACTTTCTGGATTAAAAAAAAAAATAAATTCAATACATTTTACATCAAAAAGTAATTCCACACTCTATTTTTACCTCTATACAAATTCACTTCTAAACATTCTCAAGGCAACAGCTGTCAGTATGTACTACAACAGTTACCAGTACTGTACAGTAACACTGTCCATTTGTACTTAGTGCTACTTGGATAGAACCATATGAAAATGCCTGGCATTAATGCATTTCACAGGACTTGCTCATGAACAAACCAGAGTAGCCCATACAGCAAAATTTCAAAATGGTACTGATCTCAAATACATTCATTTACAGAAATAGGTGCCAAAAATATGATATTCAATTCTGATATTCAAATTAAAACCGTATGTCCCTTTAACATTTGATAAACCTTTCAGCTAGACAAACATTCTGCCAAAATGAACCACCCTGTCACACAAGGCATTAGTAACAGCAACACATAAAAATCGTCCTCAATTTCTCCACTATAGACATTAGCCCATATCAACTTATGTAAGTCAGATTTTTAGGCACATTGTACAAGTTTATGGGATAAAACTAGGTGCACTCTTAATTTTATGTTATAGTGCCTCTCATTACACCTCATATATACTTTGACTCTTAGCCATGGCACCATGGAAGAAAGGATGAGTTATCTCTCCCTATTGGACAGAAGCAAATGTAATAAAATTATGAAGGTGCTTGTTCACATCAGGCTTTGTCACTTTGACTACATTTTGGTACCTTTAACAGAAAATTTAGGTGCAATATTTTTAACTCATCTTTGATGTTACAGAGATTTTTAGGAAATGGGGTTATAAATACAGTTTTTATCAGTTTGTATAAAGTTCTGTTTGTATAAAGCTGTACATTAGGTACTGAGATGAATCAAATCACCTTTTCTCTGGCAGGCTCACTTCCAAAAAGCTACTTTCTTTGATATCACAGAAGAGGGAGGCAACAAGAGCAAAGAAAGGGAAGGTCAAACATGCATTCTGTTAATAGGTGCAAAGTAGACTGGTACATGACTCATCAAATAGGCACTCCAGAGTAAGGTATTTTTTCCCCGTCACATTTACTTCCTTTAAGAGCTTCTCAAGGTTTCTGTGGTTATCTGTTTATACAGTTTTAGAAAGAAAACAGTATCAAGGCAAATAATTTATCTTTTCACCTTCACATAATCCACTCAGTGAATGTAACAGTATGACCCAAAGTTTGGCACACAACAGACTGAGGGGCAGATGGGATGAGTGGTCACTACATACTACATTTCCACCTTCTGCCTGAGGAGGTAAAGCCTTGGGACTCCACCCTCCTTTCCAGAAAAGCCAATCTTGTCATTAGAAGTGCACATTGCTCAGGAAATCTTTAAAAGTGATTACATAACTCCTATTGCCCACACCTGCAAACTAGAACAGCCCAAACTAAAATTTTCCTCTTCCTTGAGCACGCAATGCCAACCAAAACAGTCACACAGGGCACTAGTTACTTCCCATTTCTCCCATCAGCATTAAACTGCTGTGTTCCCACAAGCCTGGAAACCTCCTATAGCAATACCAGCAGCAGGCTCAGCAGTATTGGCAATGAAAAGGATACACGGAAAAGAGGATGCAACACCTTCATCTTGAAGGTTGGACAGGACAGTTTAAAAAAATCTAAAATGCTGCAATATAAACACTGTTATAGCAACGGGCACTGGGCTCCAACTAAAAGTTAGAGCACCGATACCACAAACAAGATGACAGTGCTTTACTATGAGTGATACTATTTATAGTTATGCCATAAATCATCTATTTTATTTATTCACTGAAATTTGTAAAAGATATCCCGTCATCTCTGTGCTCCTTGCGTAAATGCACAGTGTAACAGCTTTATATTTGGATTAAGAATGTTACTGCTTAATGTGTAACTGAAATGATTAATGTTTACACAGAACAATTTTTCCAGTTGTCAAGTTATTATTAAAGGCAACTTGCAAATATCCCACGTAAAAATGACAACCGAAAATCTGGTGCTCACAGCTTGGAAAAGGCTTTTCCAGCATTTAGCATTTTAAACTCATCTATTTTCTTGCGTCTTTCTGTCTCTTGTCTCTTCTTGGATTATGCAGAGACAATAGTGATATTACTTATATTGTCCACATTAAAGTATGTAGCTAAACAGGAATCATTCATCAAGGAGCAAGATAAAGAAATTTTCCAAAGCTGGCATTGCATTTGGAACAGTAAGCACATCTTTCTTCACTTAAGTATTTTTAAATACCAGGAGACAATCTTTAAAGTGAGATACATTCAACCTGTGGTACTGTTTCGCCATATCACAGCTGTTAGGCTACTTCTCATTCTCAGCAAAACAGGAATTATCAAAGGAACTCGAGGAATGTAAGTGGAAGTTAAGTGATGCACAACATATGGGGCCTCCTTCCCTCTTTGGCCCTATTTACAGTATTTACACCTGCTCAGTGTGCAATGGCTACACCAAGCAGAGAAGAACCGAAAACCGTGTGACTGGAAGACACAAGAGTTGCATCTTTAAGTCAGATCTAAAAGTTCTATGATAAGTTCCATTAGCCCAAGAAATGAGATCAGCCCTCACCACAAACTCGGAAGCAGTCAGATATGTCCTTTCTTGGAAACCCTCAGATGCATAAGGTACATATGTATCACAAAGGTAATCCCAGCCACTCCTGAGCAGTGAAATACCTGGTTAAAGTAGAGCATAGCTTTAAGTGCTAAGGATGTGTGTAAATCTTACCAGAATCAGGATTCTAGTCCTTACTAGAACTCACGCGGTTAAGAAAAAAAACTAAATACTTTTTTGGTAATCTGAATAATTATTATAAAAATAAGTAATAAAACCAAAAGAACCTAAAGAGTGAACAAAAAAAAAGGTGAGAAAGGAGGTAAGGAAACATAAGCCAATAATGTGACATTAAGTAACTCTAGACTTATTAATGGAGTGTATCACTGTCTATGAGACACCAATTATAGTGTGCCTTATTATGTGCCTTACTGCACAAAGATTTTGAGTAGTTAAGCAAAGGAGAAATCCTAGAGATCATGGTAAACTTTGACTGAACATTTTACAAATCATTCTTTTACGTTGGCACAAAATACCAACCAAGTCATAAAAACAATTCTGAAACTTGTCCTCGGGCACAATTATGACTATAATGAAACACTTCCTTTTCATCATTTGTGCTTACACAGGAGGCATAGCCCTTTCCCAAGCTTTAGCCTATCACCAGTTATGTTCTTTGAGCATGCAAAATCAGATCTTTCTGAAGAATTGCTACTCAAAATCCTTCTCTTTAAAAAAAAAAAACATAGAAGCCCCCAAAATTGGATATTTTACACAGGTGTACAGAGGAACTTATAGAAAGCAATCAGATTGTAAGACTAGTTGCACCATCAGTTAAAATTGCCTGATACTGTCTATTATATGCTCTTACTGTCAAAGCTTTGTTTTTTGTTTAATTGTTGGACTGACATTTGTTAAATATATGCCTTTCACAGGCTGACCTGGAACAAATGCACCTTTTCCTGAAAACAGGCAAATAAACTGTTTAAAAAAATATCCAATGAACCATTCTTCAAAAAGCTGTTACTTTTCCTAGTTATCTAGAGCAGAAAACTTTTATTTGGCTGTACAGATGGCCTGTGTATCGAAGTAAACCTCTGTCAGCATAATTAAATTTTAATCTGACCAAATAAAAGAAGCCATGTATCTTACACACTCACAAAAGAGCACATGCAGTTAGACAAAGAATTCCACAGGCCCCTAAATTACCAATTGTAAAATTATTAATCACTTGGGGCTGGAGTTGGGCATTGCCTAACCAAGCTGCCCTGTGATGCACAAGGATGCTCTACACTCAGGGCAGAAAAGTGCTGGAACTCAAAACAAGATGGTTGTCCTTGCTGTGCCTCAGTGAAAGATAACCAGATGCTTCACTCTGACCAGGATTTATCCACTATCCAGACAGATCTCTCTCACGCTTTCTTTGTACCAAAGTTTTGTCTGGTGGCCAGAATGCTCCCTCTTTGAGTCCTAGGACTGCGTTCCTTCAAGGTCACATATGAGCAAAAGAAAGTCATCCTTTCTTCAGCTCCTCTCCCAAATCACACAACTCAACAGGGAAGATGTGCTCTCAACTACAGCACCAGGGCAGCAGAGGCATTTCACTCATTAACTCCCAGTGTTAGAGGCATTCTCCATGGGTACTGGTTTGGCAGACAGCTTTCTTTCTCTCCCAGAAAAAGAAATCTGGTCTCCTTATTTTAATGCCCTTACTTAAACACTTTTAATCTACTCAGTCAGGCAGTGATTATAACATTATATAGCTAAACAATATTTTTTAGTCTGCACAAATGGGTACAGTTTTTAAGGACAAGGAGATGAAGACTTAGATTAAATTTAACTGAAGCATCTATGCTACGTAAAAATTTTAGGAACCAACTGAGCTAGTCACTTTAAAATCCCTGAAGGCCTTAGGGGATAATACTATTTACTATGGTAAATTAGATCCTATCCAAGCTTGATTCAAGTTGCCTTTCGTGTCAACATGTAAAATAGCAAAAACTAGAAAGAAGATTATTCTCTTGCTTTAACTATTGCTTTCAACTATATTAAAATTCAACTTCTCTGAAAATAAATTCTTATTTTGGTTTGGTTTAAAGCTTTTTATTGTTCTTTTTCAGGGCAGAGAGGGATTTAGAAAAATGTGTGCGGAATCACTTAGTCATTTTAATAATACAGGAAGACATTAGTGATACAAAACCAAGAAGAAATCAGAGCCTCCAGTAATCATACCAGTGAAAGATGCTGAAACAGTGAATAGTTGAGTCATTGAAGTTCTGGGCAGTGAATGTGCAAAATGAGGACCAGTAATGCTTTCCTCTATTCCCCGAATAGAACGTGTGAAAATTAATTATTTTAAGACGACATTGGTAGAAAGCCTAATACTCCAAGGAATTTTGGTTGGATGCATCCTTATCTCATTACCAATACAGTACACAGACACAAAAGTTGAAGCAAGTTGAGTCTTAAAAGGACTGCTGCTATGTTTTTTTATATTTGGATAAAAGCTGGTGAAATCCTCAGATCCTCACATGATCTTATTAAGCATTTAGCTAGAAATGACCAATAGACCAATGACCAATAGAAATCACATTCAGATCAACTTTTGACATAAATACAATTTTAAAAACAGGAGTGCAAGGATACTTACCACATGACAAAGAGTTATCCTCTTCTATGGTCTTATTATAGACCCAATCCTCCTTTCTCCAGCGTATAACACCACTATCTTCACAGTCCTCTGATTGCTTTATATTTGCTTTATCCCACATTCTGAACATGTAGAGCTCCCCGGTCATACCCAGGTTAGGTGATAGAGCTGCACCTGGCAGCTTTGAACAGCCAAGTAAGAACTGTCCTTTTCCAGGGAGATTAACTTTCCCAGTTATTTTTTTGCTTAGTTTTTTTGTTCCGTTTATAAATACCTTCATCTCCTCATCTTCACTTTTCCACTGGATACATATGTCATTCCAAGTGTTGTCATGAAATTTCACTGTTGTATGTATTTGTTTTCCAAACAACCATATCCTCAATTTACCATGATCTCCTGTAAGTCCAAGATCGTACTTATTTGCAGAGACATTGCTGTGAGATGTTTCCTGGCTGTATACATACGCTGTCCAGGGACTATTTGAGGAATATAGCTTGAGATGCACACAAACAATGAATTCTTTCAAGGGATGCAGAGAAATTCTTGGTGACATAATCCAAGGATCTTCACATGCAGTTTTAAAGATGGCTTTATAGTGTCCTAGGAAATCCTCCTGATCTAAATAAAGAAAAGGTGATTTGTAAAATGATTTTGTCTTTAAAAGGCTCATCTATATGAATGTTACTGTTCCATATAATACTGTTCCTAGGCATTAACCTAGGAGTTTTCAAAACAATGCATTAAGAAAAAATCTTGTATCCTTATCTTTTGGGGTTTTTTTGTGGTGGGGAAGCAGCAAATTTGGAGGCAGTCAATAAATCATAGCTGCTCATGAAAGCTTCAAAGTAAAACTCATACACAAGATGAAGGATGTCCATGTGGCTCCCTAAGGCAGGACTCAAATGACAAGTAGAAGGAAAAAAGAGAATCATGGAATCATAGAATGGTTTGGGTTGGAAGGGACCTTAAAGACCATTAAATTCCAACCCCCCCCACCATGGGCAAGGACACCTCCCACTAGAGTAGGTTGCTCAAAGCCCCACCCAGCCTGGCATTAAACACTTCCAGGGATGGGGCATCCACAGCTTCTCTGGGCAACCTGTTCCAGTGCCTCACCACCCTCACAGGAAAGAATTTCTTCCTGATATCTAATCTAAATCTCCCCTCTTTCAGTTTAAAACTGTTCCCCCTCGTCCTATGGCTCCACTCCCTAAAAAAGCATCCCTCCTCACCTTTCCTGTAGGCCCCCTTTAGGTACTGGAAGGATGCTATAAGGTCTCCCCAGAGACTACTCCAGGTGGAACAATCCCAACTCTCTCAGCCTATCCTCATAGCAGAGGTGCTCCAGCCCTCTGATCATCTTTATGGGCCTCTGCTGGACTCGTTCCAACAAGACCATGTCTTTCCTGTTTTGAGGACTCCAGAACTGTATTCAGTACTCCAGGTGGGGTCTCACCAGAGCAGAGTAGAGGAGTAGAATCACCTCCCTGGACCTGCTGGACACACTATTTTGGATGCAGCTCAGGATGCGACTGGCTTTCTAGGCTGCCAGCAGACATTGCCGGCTCATGTTGAGCTTCTCGTCCAACAACACCCTCAAGTCTTTTTCTTCAGGACTGAATCACAGATCTTGGTTCCTGTTCCCAGGACTGCACAGGTATTTTGCATTTAATAGATACTGGATAAAATACAGAAACAGAGCTAAAAGAAGGGACTATAGTCCTTATTACCTCTTCATGTCCCAGCCTTGCATGCTCTTCTCTGAACATGCCTTTTTTTCCAACCCTGAGATTCTTCAATCCTCTGCTGCATACTGGCAGAGTTTTAGCAGGAAAGGCAGAAAACAGCCATATTCTATAAGACAATGAGTTTAGGCCACTTTCAAGAAATGTGTTTTGGAGCCACTGGTTTAGTTTAAATTTAATCCCATTCAGCCCCTATTCCCTGTTCTTTACCAGAGCATTTACTTGCAGAGACAGCTTTTTTGCGAATCTCAAATCTACTAAGGCATTGAGATGATGGCAATACAGAGTTCAATTGTGACAGTAAACAGAATTTTAGGTGCTAACAGTAAATTTACTGGTGAAAACAAGGTGTCAGGCTCTGTCAATGCTGTTAAAACAAGTAGTGCCAGAGAATGCCCCAAACACTGGAATGTGATCATAACTTATTATGTTCTTATAGGTGCCTTATTTCCTCCACTGTCCTGCTACAGCAAAGTACAGGCATTTATGGATGCAGATGTAAGGTCTTTGCAGCTGACTCTTATTTTGTGGGAAAAATTTCAATCATACAATCATTATCATGATTGTTTGCTTTATGGTGCACCCATTAGCAACAAAATAAATCAAAACTAAGAAAAACTCCTATGGGACATGACATGGAGCTACAGAAAAATGAAACAGCCTGATAGATGCTCAACCAGTGCAAGAGAACACATTACTGGCATCTTTAAGGAGGCATTTATTTATCAATATATGCAGAGCTTTTATGTACCGTCCAGAAGAGGTATGTGATTAATCATGATTGGTCAGGGTTGGACAGCAGGAAAAGATTGATCAATAGAGGAGGAAAGCTTCTCCATTAGCTGTGAAAAGACAAATGTCCAGGCAATTTTGATCAGATGGTTTGTTTTTTTTTCCTAAAATAGATTACATTCATGGTCCTAGTTAACTGTCAAGGTCACAGCCAACTCTTCTGTGATGTTCTCAACCAACCACAGCACCAGCTTTCCTCAGGTCAATTTTTGAATCAGGAACATGTTCAACTTTTCTGTTTCTTGACCACAGGGCTCTCAAATTTCTTTTTCAATAGCAAGAAATGAAAAGTAGGAGGAAGTTCTTAACTTCCAAGTGCAGCTCGATAGGTACAAGGTACCAGAAAAAGTTTGAAACACAAACTATATCAATCTAGTTTCATGGAAAATCATTGATAACTGTTCTTGTTGCATATTACAACTTTTGAGACTCTCTTTGTGATGTTAAATAGCAGAAACCTGCAGGCGTCTTTCACAACCCTGAATCATTCCTGAAGTTCAATGTACATTGTGAAAGTGCCAGAGAAGGCTATGGATCAAGCAAAAAACTCTCACAGTACAGGCTGAATTACATGAAAATCCTAACTACCAGACAGTGGACTTTGAATGGAGAGGTAATACTTAGCATGGTTCTACAGCAATGGAGAAGAAAAACATCAGCAAGCTGTAGAACTACTTCCTCCTTGTCCAACCATAAAGCATGTATACACTCATTCAGTTTGGCCATTTGTCACTGCCTAACAGGCAAAACCTGGGATACTCAGCCAAGAACAGTTCAGGACAGAAAACTCATTTTTATAACATGACTTAAAAGCTAGAGTGAGGAAGATTGCGCGAGAGATGGAAGTGCCACAGAAGTGGAGATTTTTAGATACAGACTCAAATGTATCTACTCTTTTTAGTAAAAGGATGACTACAATTAAAATAGATTTCCTACCTTCCAGTTTGGACAGATCATGAGGAAATTTGATTTTATAAAGGAAATAGCTAGCTAGATACATAGTTATATGCCAACACCTGTGACACCGTGTTGCATGACTCATATATCCTCCAAAATTCCTGTAAGCAATCTTGAACATGAAGAGATGGTCAAAATGATCAGTTAAGGAAGTGTCCTGGTTTGAGGTAAAACAGAACTAATTTTCTGT
>BJBW01005510.1:0-19037 GCA_004320125.1 Scolopax mira
GTCTCCAGGCAAACACATAGCACGTGCAAGGTGAGCTTACTGAGGGGCAGAAGGCCCAAGTTAACTCCTGTTCCTCAAATTTGTCAATTCTTCTAGAATGCCTAGAAGAAGTGAACCAAGTTAAGCAACTACAACTACGAACGCATTCTCTGTACATTGACTGCATTTTGGTAATTTCTTGTTTGCATAATTTTAATTCTGTAGATTCCTGTACAAGGAGGTAGGCGATCTTGAGAAACTTGAACCTTGACGGATTTTCTTTGGCCGTCCCACAGCTTTGTTTCTGATTCATAACAAAGAATGAGGGTGCTTAATGCTAATGACTCCAGAAGTCAAATTTACTGCCTCTGCACTGTGTCTTACCTCAGCAAATAAAGGATGAACTCTGAACTTAAACCAATTTTACCTTACTACTCTCCTTGTTCTAACATTAATTTACCAAAAAAAAAAAAAAATTAGAAATGCACATCTCCTTTTTTTTTTTTCTTAGAAATTCAATTCATTAGAGAGTGAAAACACATTAAGACAGATTTAATTACTATTTTCAAAAGAATTTTCTGAATCTATTGCAAAACGTAGCTTTCAGAAAAGGCTGATAGACTGGATCATACTTCCAACACATCATGGATTAAAGCAACTAGAGATTAACAAATGAGACGGCATGTGCTGACAATTTGAATTCATTAAATGGGACAATGTTTGATCACACAAACCTGGCAAGATCAGTCAGGCTTAAGTATAAAATTATGGAAGACCTGCCTATTCCAGAAATAAGCATTGCAATCACAAACAGATTAAAAAGACCATTTCTTAAGTACGTGTGTGTGTGTGTTTTGCCTGAACAGATTTTGACTGAGCCTCTGGGACGCTGCTGAGTTTTCCCTACGTGCTTCACCTGAGATACTAGAGAAGTTGAAATGCTTTTCAGTTTAAATTACTTGCATTTGCCACTACTAAACTTAATCTCTTATCATGCTACTTGTTCAACAAGTAGCCACCTTAGCCACCTCTAGTTTTTCATAGGCTAAGTAATTATCAAACACAAGTTTCTGGTGCCTTGGTGGTTGGTTTGGTTTTGGTTTTACAGGCACTTCATAAATGTTTAACATTAGTTAAACATTTATGTTGCACATTTTTGTGGTCTTCTAAGTTTTTTTTTTTCCTGAAAAGGCTATTAACTCATTCCAGTGGTTTTTTTTGTTTGTTTGTTTGAAAAGTTTTCACACAAGAAACTAAAGAAAAAGTATGACAGGTTACAAAATGGCTTCTGAAAATCAATTTTTCTCAAGCATTTTTCTTTATTGTGGGGTAACACAAAAAAGCTAGAGCAAATCTTCTTTTAGAATAGTAGTGTTCATTTTTCCTTATAAACCATTGGTGATAAACAATTTTTTTAGATTTTTTTTTTTTAATCTGAAATAAGGAAGCTCAGGTGGCACCTGGTGCTTTCCTTTTCTGGATGAGATTTAGACGTGACTAGCTGAGCCTCAACGTAAATTTTTTCTACTGAGAAGCAGCAGATCAGCCACTTTGTTCTTCATATAATACCTTGATATTTTTCCATCTGATTCTGATGACTTCTTAATAATTTATACCTTCAGCCCATTTAAAAAGACAATTCTATTAAATACTGCACTGGTTGTTAGGTGACTGCTCTCATTTTCTCCTATGATACATTTCTTTCTGAAATGCAAGATCCAAACTAATTTCTAGAAACTTACCCTCCAAAGTGAGAACATTAGTTTTAGGAAACTAAATGTTTCAATAATGGAATTTCCTTCTCTTAACAGATTTAGACCTCACCTCCTTGCTATTTATTTTACAGTTTACAAATAAGTGCCTTTTCTTTTGGAATACCTTTGTTCTATACACATTATGCTTACCATCTGACTGCTTTAGTTGCTGTACTTCAGGAAGAAAGTCCAAGATAAACTGCTACCCCCAATCCTCTAATCTTTCACATTTAATTTATTTACACTTCATAGCAACTTGTATTCCTTGTAGCCACTGAAATGTTTGTACATTAAAAAAATCAAATCGTGGGTTTAGTAAATGTGCGCAACAGCAGAAGTGCCTGTTTGTTACCCACTTACTTTACAACAAGAGTCATATCACATTCTGGAAATACGTTTATTTATTGATAAGATCTCAAGCTTGTCCGAGACCATCCATCTAGAATATACATTTCAAAAGCGTATTTGTACATCAAAGACAGGTACAATAATAACACTTTGTTAGCAAAATTACAAGTTAACATCTTGATTTGGTTAGTCATCAAGATTCAGATTTATAAGAAAGCCCTCAGTATTTACATTCAATATGACCTCCAGTCAGTGGGGGCGAAAGGTTTGTCTTACACAAAGTTCCTCTTTGTGAGGACCATACCAGGAGAACGTGACTTACCTAAGCTCCGATTTACAAGGTAATCAACTGTTTGTAGCCCAAAGTCACCTGAATCTTTTTGTTGCTCTATGGCACAGATCCACTAACCGCCACCTGACCTGCTTCATCTCTGTCACAATTAAAACTGCTCCTGCTTCCCCTGAATTTGCATTTGCTTGTGTAACTACTGACCTCCTTGTCCTACAGCAATCAATGTAACAGTCTCTGCATCCAGTTGGAAGTTGCCACTTTTACTCCATTTCAGGAATTCAGTAATCCAGAATTCCTTTTCTGCAATGCTGCCCTCACTCCATCCTGTATGGAGTTAAGGTTGAGACCCACCTCTACAAAGCTCTGATCCTACTCGAGGATGCCAGTCTTCCATTCCAATGCCAGCCACTATTAGACTATCCTGCAGCCAGAGAAAGGAAACAATCCTCTAGCCATACCCGTATTCCAACAGCCTGCTTGCCCTAAAATCATTGCAGCATCCCTCAGCCTGGATGCCCCATGGGATTTCAGAAGGGCTCCAAACACTCCCATCCACTGGGAGGCACACGCCAAAGCTGACCTGGCTCCAGCTCACCCTGGCTAGGGTCTACAGCCTCCCATGCCTTTGGGTGAAGGATTCTGTTCAGACAGCAGTTGCCATAAGCTCCCATAACAATATTGTTTGCTCTTATGTCTCACAGAAGAGCGAGTGATGTACAAACATATACGAGAATGTGGCTTGTACAAGATTTGTGCAAAGGCCCTGAAGGTAACAAACACGAAGAACAAAGTGGCATTTAAAGACAGGTATTTTAAACTACATGTACTACTGCTGGGCACTTGCAACAAGATGTTTCTATGACACACTTTTACAAGACTTCTTAGAACTCATTTATTGACCCCTTCTGCCTCAGGCCTATCACTGCTCTGTCTCCATCTTGTCCCACCTGCCTTCATCCAACTTAGGCAATCAGGATCCTGCCCATCTGATCACTGCCTTCTAACAAAAAAACCAAGCCACCTTGACAAACTAGCTGAATACCAAAGCGAGAGAAATTTGCAAAATAATTCTGCTAAAGGCACCAAGTCTTGCATTCTCTGCCATGGGCCTCACTGTGAAGTAGTACAGTCTGGAAGCAGCATCTGACCCAACGTTTATTTTCCCTTGGGGCAGCAACTGAACCACAAGGACTTAGACTCAGGCACACAATAACAGAGCTGTGACCCTCTACTATCACCCAGCTGCAGGTGTATCATCACACTCTCTGGCAGACAGGGTCTTCTAATCCCTGGCAGTGGCTTGGCCAAATAGTGCAGCACACGACCTGCAGCACACAAGGCAGCAATGCACACCCGAAGCCGGGTCAGCACCTCAGATGCTAGACTCACCCATTCACACACCAGCAGCTTTTAAGAGTCAAATTGTCAGCCGAGTGGATTACTGACACTGTACCCCTCCTCTGTGCTGCGAGAGAAGCAACTAACCTGAAGGAACTGTCAGTAAATGGTAGAGCAAGCACTGAAACTAAGGACTTCCTCATACACCAGCTTACATCCCACATTTGGAACTTACCATCTTTGCTCACCTCCTGGGCAGTTCACTTTCTGCACTTGCACTTCTGTCCAAACCAGTTCAACTGCTTGTTGGCATGTCCACATGCCAACCTGGGGAACTGAGACAAGGTCCAGGCATCTCCCCTATTACCAATAACATTAAAAACAAGAAAACCCACACACCAAGGGAGTCATGGCATCCCAAAGGATCACAGGAATTCAGCTAGGTTGCTAAGGCTAACACCAAAACTAGGGGAATTTTTTCTTGAGTCATTCAGCTCTGAATAAGGGCAGCTGATGTGTAAGCAAGCAGGACACAGATATGACCATTTCTACTAGCTAGCAGTAACTTCCTACTTTTGACTAGTCATGGATAGACAGACACAAACAGCTAAGAGGGAGTAACAAGAAACCATAGGGAATAAATTGAAGATATTTTAAGTCATGCACCAGCTTGAATGAAGAAGTTTCAGCCTTTACTGAGGGGTGACCTACTTCCAGTACCTCCTTCTTAGGAAGGGGAGATGAAGAGTATGACCAAAAGCCAGGCACGCTGCAACACTCAATCATAACTTGGTATGGTAATGAAGACAAGCCCTTAAACATTTAGTTCAAATTTAAATCACAAGTTATATATACACTTTAATTGAAACCCTTCCACATTCAATTTAAGCAAAATAGGTTTTATCAGAAAGTTACACAAACCCAAAAAGCTTTATTTTTCAAAACCATACTTTATTTTTAAAGGCTAAGTATTCAGAACTATATTTCTTCAGCAAAAAGACTCACATTTTGTTCTGCAGGGTCATTAGCATGAGAAAAAGCATTTGGGGATTTATTTTTTGCAACTGTTGTTAGGTTCCTACACCAATCCAGACCTGTTAAACAATGGTAACATCAGTTATGGCTTAAGATACAGAATTACAAGAATAACACAAATGTTGAGACTCAAGTGATGAACAGGCAAGTATGGTAATTTTTTCCACAGAAAAGATGATGTTTTAGCTAAGACAAACAGAAGCAACGACTGCCTTTATTGGTAGACAAATCAACTGAACATCGTCAGCACAGACACTGCTTCAAGGATACCCACGTTGTTAATCCAATAGTGTTAGAAGAATGTTCTGTCCACTCCAATTCCTTCACTTTTTCCTCCATATCCCAAGACTCAAAAACACAGAAGTATGAGACCACGACAACAGCTTTTTGTTTTGGGGTTTGTCTGGGTTGTTTGGTTTTTTTAAAAGAAAACAATACAAGAAAAGATGGAAGACTACAATATGCGTTGAAGAAAGAGTCATCACCTCTAAAGAGGCAACAGGACTTTGGCCAAGAAATTTTAATCAGTAAGCATGTAAGGACTCAAGACTCGGAACACAGAGCTGCAATTTTGTTGGGTACTCTCCCCTTCACTGATTTATAACTCTGCATTTACATGTTCTGGATGGCTTGCATTCAGTAGGACAGAGGTAGTGATGGGAACAAGATTTCTTCCCTAAAGTTTCCAAATAGATGAAACCTGGTAAGCATGGTCCCAAGGAAGGGCGAGTGCAACCAGCAGAGGACCTGCCAACTGGGAAAGGACCAGAGCACAAGCACAGACAGTAATAAGCTGTTCTCCCAAACCCAGACTGATAAATAAAATGCTATGTAAAGGTGCTGGACAAAAAATGAGCAAGTAACAAAACCTGTGGCCTCTGCAACATGTACTTGTTGCAGGTTGTGCAACGGATAGGATTGCACCTTTGCTGCACAGTTGTGGTGATCAAAGTATTACATTACTTGTAGTACTGCCAAAGTTCCAGTGTGTAACTAGCTAGCATAGCTATACTGATAATTTTAAGAGGTGTAAAAAGTCAGTATCCCATTTAGAAAAAAAAAAACACAAAAAAAAACCCACAAGGATTTGTATTTGCAGACAATTCCCTTATCCAGTTAATTTTTCAGACTTGTCCCAACTGTGCTATTTGTGACCAGGCCAACTTTTCTGTCCTAGGGAGATTAAGACAGACTTCAACTGTTGAATTTTCTTCCTCTTTGCTCACCGAGATTGAAAAAAAAAAAAAGTAAATCCAAAATAACACAACAGCAGGTTTTTATCTTCCACTCCTGGAACATCACAATTTCTTACAGAGTGTTCATTCAAAGGAAACCATCTGTGATACTTATAATAAAAGGTTGCAACTCTTGGACAAGGAGGGATGGTTGAACTAGGTCATCAGAATATAATTTGGGTGCTATAAACCAATCACTGAATAAAGTCAACACTTGGGGCTAGAGAGCAGGTCTCCTTTGAACACCCCATTTCTCTTCTTAAGAAGATCAGAGGTACAATGGTTTGTTTTATTGCAACACTGGCTAGCCAAATCCAATCCTTCCCATTCCGATATGATTTTCAAGAACCAGAGATTTTATGGTTTACTGCCAAATTTGGCAGACAATTTACTGATGAGATTCATGACCTTGGGATTGTTCTGGTACTTGGACATATTTGCTGGGTTCTGGGCAACATCTTGGAATGCAACCATAACTTCTGGATCCTGCAGAAGAAAAAGCAAAATAATTAGGGTGATAGGTCTACAAAAGTTAGTGGTAATGTGGTTCCAATATGAATCTAGTCTTGCTCAGCTTTTCACATGACAAGAGTAGATTAGAGTTTTGGGCAAGAGGTCTCTGAAGAGAACTCAATGACACAGTGCATGGTATTAACACTGCATCAGTAAACACCAGAGTCATTACTGAACTTGTTACAGTAATAGCGCAATATGTGAGAAAGGGGATAAGATTTCCTTTTCTCCAAAAGGGGAGCCAAACACAGCCACACCTACTAGATTATTTCTATCCAAGCATCTCCAAATGCATTTTGAAGGATGGAGGAACTCTGTGCATAGCATGCACAATAGGATAACCCTCCTCTGAGCAATAGCTGCTACTCATCCCTTTCACCTGATCCTTCTAGCAGCAGAAACTTTAATCTGCTGGACTGTGAGAAAATGAAGTGGCAATGTTCAGCTTTGAAAAATGTATCTAGTTCTCAGTCATTCTCCATCTTCTGAGATATTATAAGTGACATTGAACCTTGTTATCTCAGCATCACACTGTTGCAGTTAATAAATACATTCCCATATGCATTAAAGTCAGTGGTCAAAAGAATACCCACTTCATCTTCCCTGTTTAGTATGAGCAGCATTAATACTCTTTTTTCTGTATTTCTTATACACCTTTGGCCTCCATTAAACAAGAATTGGTTTAACTCATTTTACACGTGCATGCTCTGAGCAGTGCACTTCAATAAATCTGTATAACCCAATTTTACACCTCAGCCTGGAAAAAAGGTTTCCACGGTAAGCAACTTCTGCAAAGATTCAGTTTTTCTTTAATCAATTAACCTGCTTGCACTTTAGCTATGTCCAATAAAAATCATCAGCTGTAATTTCATGTGCTGTTCTTTCTAGCACATTTAAGTAGTTTCACTGAAACATACAATCTTCCTTAGATTTCTAGCTCACTGCTTCTGCAAATGTATTCTTTGGAAATTATCAAAACCCAACTGGTGTCCTCAGAGTTCTCTGTGCTACAGTAACAACATCCTTTATCTATGCAACCATCAGACACAGAGAAAGGCTGTTTAACAAGCCTGACCCAAAATTGCATTTGGTAGGTGTGGATTCCACTGAAATCACCCACATGGTTCAGTCACATTTTATATACGTTGGGAACAAAGAGTAAAGTCTTATCTTTTGTCAAAAGAACTTCAAAGTGTTTTGTCCCCCTTGCAAAAGGGAATCTGCAAAGTCCATGAAAAACATGAGGCTGACATTCAGAAAACAGACACTGGATATATTTTCTCCACTTTACAGGATTCCTATGCAAAGAAAAAAATACAACTTTCACAACCTCAAATTTCTGGAATTTCCAATTTCAAAACAGAGCACATGACTACAAAAATCATGTCATGCTGTTAAATCTTTGTTCTGGATTCAGACACAGAAAATACAAAGCTGAGTAAGCTCAGTCACTCGTTTGTGTCAAAGCACATCTAAATGAATGTTAAATTTCCAGTTTTACTCTACATGTTTTACGGTCCTATAAATTCACAGCATGTAAAGTTCTTTGTACTTGTACAATTCCCTCAAAGCCCTAAATGTTAAACATGTTTATAAACATATCTGACACATCCAAGTTTTCACATCAACGAGCAATATTATCTGAACAAAGTTTAAGACTAAAGATACCAATGTTTCCATAAGGAAATATTTAGTACATAATGTGGAATAGGAACCATTTTGTAAACATTAGTGAAACATTCCGTTTTCTAACACTGTAGTCGTTAGTTGCAAAAGAATGAAAAATACTTCCAAGGAAAAAAAGTTACCACTATTCTTTTTTCCAACTTAAAATTTTGGTGGAAGTCTGGGTCTGACATATGACCACATGTCAAATAAGGAATTCATAGGTTCATCTTACACGTGACTTCTTTTGAGAGGAACTTCTACTTGACCCATGATAGTTCTCCGAAACACAAATGTCACGTTATGTTCACAGAAAGCAGTTGCACACACAAGATTGAAAGCACTACAGAACCCTCCAGTCAAAATAGTAAAACAAGAGAAACACACACAAATTTCAGCCAATTCTTCTGGAGACTAAAAAGTTTCGGGGCAAATAAGCAAAAATACATTAGAAGTCATTGCAAAGGGTCACAAATACTTCTGTTAAGAAGCTATGAAAGAAAGGCAACAGAAGTTTTGCCACTTTAAGCCTTTTATGCATAAAAGACTAATATCAGCCACAATTGGAAAAAAAATAAAGAAGGAAATACCCTGAAGACAATTAAATCAGACTTTTTTGCAACACCTCAAATAACTTATGTAATAGCTGCTAGCTATGACAATCCAACAACATATTTCATAACTGCACTGAGCAGAAGCCAAGTGTAGAAACTCCAGTCTGAAGGCAAGTGTAGAAACTCTTCTTAAGACTGAAGCTTACACTGCCAATTCAGAGAAGACCAGAACATAGTTGGACACGTTAAGAAAAGAAAGCAGTACAAACGTAGGTGAAATGCTGAGTAGATCGTTTCTAGATGTAAAGTTTGTACAAAGAGGTCAGCAAAAGACTCCAGGCTTTGCTGACAGGTTCTATGTGTTCAAGCCTGCCTGCATTATCAGGAAACGCTGTCAACACATTCTTGCAACAGAGTCCTACAATATGTTGGGGCATATATGAACAGCACGCAATGGAGTCTTCTTAAGGGATGTAGCAAGCGCTTAATATTTAGCTGCGCCTCAAAGCTCTGTTTTCAGCACCTTTAATTTGAAACTCCTGTGTTAACAGCATAAATTATCCAGGTAATGAATACAACTACAAATCACAATGGATTTTTTGGATGGCTTGGATTCAAGTCTACATTGCTGACTGTGGCAGCCTAAATAAAGGTGTTTCCAAACACCAGAAATCATTAAGGAAACCCATAAACTTTTGTATGGCAAGTGATGCCTTTTTTGAGATTTCAGAGCATGCCAAATAAGGGTCCCTTGCGATGCTTTTATTTAGATAGGGATCAGTTGTTCAATGAGCTGAGACCAACACCACACAATCCACAGCAAACCAGAAAAAAGTAACAAGACACTAGATTATATTATTACATAAATATAATTATATGGGCTTAAGATTTTTTGTAGCCCACGTGCCCCTAAAACTGATGTTGTCAGATACACGTTCTATTTAATCTGATGGAATACTTTTCTTGTGTAATAGTAGTTATGATATTGAGCAATTAATTAATTGAGCAATTAATCAATCCCACTGGAGAAGCTTTTTGAACATTAATTTGTTAGATATAGATTTGTCAGATATAGAACTATTACGATACGATTTTGCCTCTGGTAAAAAACAAATACTTAATCCCCTGAAGAGAAAAGCAATTCTCATCTCAGTATTATTTTTATATATATAGTGTTGCAACAATACTAACAACCTTTTTTTTTAAATACGTAATTGTCTTGCCACAATCTGTATGTATTCAAAACAGAAGTAAATGAATTATACTGCGTGGAAAAAGACTAGTTAGAAGACTCAGAAGAGATGAAGAAGTCCACATAGCACTTAGTTTTGCCTACCAAGGGTGGGAAGTATAGGGAGGGGAGAAGGGGGGGGCAGCTTTAATTAAACACCCATCAGTTTGAAAAACAGCTAACACTGATTCCAGACAGACTGGTGCCATATAAACAGGAGCAAATTTCACAACAGAAATAAGCAAGCACCCCATTGCTATTCAGGTCACATCGTCCTTCCATCCCTTAGCTCATAAGCACTGTTCTTCCTGTTCAGAATATTTAGCTTTGATTTTAACAGATACTCACCTGCATGGCTGCAAGGACTTCTGGATCACTGAGAATCTCATTGAGACCTGGCATACCTGCCATTCCCGGCATACCTCCAGGCATAGCCCCAGGAAATCCACCTGCAAACCCAAAACAAGAAGAATGTATGATGAAAAACATTTAATTCATCTACACGTGAGGCTCACAGAGAGACTAACATGTAATTCCTTTGCCGCACCTCTAAAGCCGTGTCTTCCATAAGGCTACAGCTGCTCCACTGAACAGAAAGCAAGATCTTACTTTCTCTTTCCATGAAGACCTACATCTTATTTACAGATTCACAGAATTATCAGAATTGGAAGGACCACAGGGATTGTCTAGTCCAACTCCCCTGCTAAAGCAGGATTGACCAGAGCACATCATTCAGGACTGCATCAATGTGGGTCTTGAAAATCTCCAGAGAAGGGAACTCCATGACCTCTCTTGGCAGCCTGTTCCAGGGATCTGTCAACCTCACCCTAAATAAGTTTTTCCTCATATTTGAATGGAACTTCCTATGTTTCAATTTGTGCCCGTTGCCCATCGTCCTATTGCTGGAAATCATGATGGATTCGCAGATTCAACAGAGTTGGAAGGGACCTCTAGAGATCATCTACTCCAACTCCCCTGCTAAAGCAGGAATCCACATTTTTAACTCATTTGAATAGGAGGCCTGTAATGGGTATCAGGTTCGAGTGCCTTGTAGAACTTCGGGTTTGAAAAAGTTGTACCATCAAAGAAAAAAAAAAAATGTATCCCTGAAGCAAAATGCTTGAGGTCTGTTTTTTGAATCCTTAATCAGCAGCTAATCCTAAAAACCAGCTGTGCTGAGCAGGGTAGATATGGTCTCTCTGGTTCCCCTGACAAGCCGATTTGTTTGGAGCATGCACGCAGCCTACCTCAGCTATATCTCCATCTTTGAGAGCATTAGTACTCTCTCTTGATTTTCCTCCATTTATTGTACCCAAAAATAACATGGAAAGCCAAATTTTTGTGCAACTGTTAAAGGACAGCTTTTCTATAAGGTAAAATGCACTAACTTGACTTCAGCAAGGCTTTTGACACCATCTCCCACAGCATCCTCATAGCTAAGCTTAGGAAGTGTGGGTTGAATGAATGGACAGTTAAGTGGATTGAAAACTGTCTAGAAGAGAGAACCCAGAAGGTTGTGATTAGGGGCACAGATCCAGCTGGAAGTCTGTAACAAGTGGTGTTCCCCAGGGGTCAGTACTGGGTCCAATCCTCTTCAATATACTCATCAATGACCTGGACAAAGGGATGGAATGTACCCTCAGAAAGTTTGCTGATGACACAAAAGTAGGAGGGGTGGCTGACACCCCAGAAGGCTGTGCCCTCATCCAGAGAGACCTGGACAGGCTGGAGAGATGGGCTGAGAGAAACCTAATGAAATTTAACAAGGGCAAGTGCAGGGGGCTGCACCTGGGGAGAAATAGCCCCCTGTACCAGTACAGGTTGAGGGCTGACCTGCTGGAGAGCAGCTCTGAGGAGAAAGACCTGGGAGTCCTGGTGGACAACAGGATGACCATGAGCCAGCAACGTGCCCTTGTGGACAAGAAGGCCAATGGCATCCTGGGGTGCATCAAGAAGAGCGTGGCCAGCAGGTCATCCTGCCCCTCTACTCTGCACTGGGGAGGCCCCATCTGGAATCCTGTGTCCAGTTCTGGGCTCTCCAGTTCAAGAAGGACAGGGAACTGCTGGAGAAGGTACAACGAAGGGCCACAAAGATGATTAAGGACCTGGAGCATCTCTCCTATGAAGAAAGGCTGAGGGACTTGAGTCTTTCTAGTCTTGAGAAGACTTAAGGGGATCTGATCAATGCGTACAAATACTTAAAGGGATGGTGTCAGGAGGACGGGGCTGGTCTTTTCTCAGTGGTGCCCAGTGACAGGACAAGAGGAAATGGGCACAAACTTGAGTGTAAGAAATTTTACCTAAACACAAGGAGGAACTTCTTTACTGTGAGAGTGAACAGACTGCCCAGAGATGTGGTGGAGTCTCCTTCTCTGGAGAAGTTCAAAACCCACCTGGACAAGTTCCTGTACAATGTGTTGTAGGTAGACCTGCTCCAGCAGGGGGGTTGGACTAGATGATCTCCAGAATCCCTTCCAACCCCATATGATTCTATGATTCTACCTCCTTCTACTCGGTTCAACAATAGCTTACAACCACACAGATTTCCCTGTCAACCCAATTTTTCAGCTTTAAAATTACTGTTCTTAAGTAGTATGGGTCCAAGGCACCCTGGGTAATTTAGAAAACATTTTTATACTAGTTTTTCAGCACACATTATTAAGCAACTACTGGACCTTTGTTTCCTTCTCAGATTTAAATCTTAGTTTGCTATCTTCCTGCTACCCAGCATTAAATCTCTTTAAGAATCCCATTCCTCTTCCCACTAGCAAAGTTATTTGTAGACAAGTTCTACACTTCAAAAAATATTTTTTGCTCTGTTTTAAGAGCAAATACTATAAAAACTGTGGTTATAATACTCCACATGGAAACTTATAAACCTCCAACAGTCATTTCTACCTCAAGTATTGGTGCTGTAAAATAAAATACCTGGGAAGCCACCTGGGAAGCCACCAAACTGAGCTCCTCCTGCCTGTCGTCTTGCTTCTTCCTCCTGCAGATGAAAGCACATCATTCCACACAAAGCAATGGAACTACAGCATGTTTTCTACCACTTAACTGTTTTTTGGAGGAAAAAAATTAGGCAAGATCATTTCAGGCAGGTAGGCTATCACAATAAACAAAGAAAGCATTCTACTATGTAGAAAACCACAGACAAAACCCATCAATGTCTGCTCTTGCTTTAGTATGTTTCTGCAGGTAAGTTACACAGAGTATGTCTTTACTCAGTATGAGCTGTGTGATTTAAGCCAATATGCTTAAGAGTACACAAGTTATCTTACATTC
The DNA here is from genome assembly GCA_004320125.1 of Scolopax mira. Classification (NCBI taxonomy): domain Eukaryota; kingdom Metazoa; phylum Chordata; class Aves; order Charadriiformes; family Scolopacidae; genus Scolopax; species Scolopax mira. The sequence continues at coordinate 13,230 of BJBW01005510.1, forward strand.
CTGTAAACAGAGAACTTGTATGCTTGGAATAAATGCAGGGCAGTTTCCTATAGGAAAAGTGATATTTTAACAGCTGACACTAAGTTTAAGTCATGGCACATCCCAACATCTTGCTAACGAATTGTTTGACGTGCTAGAAGACAGCAGTGGCTTGCTAATACTACAGTTCACAGTAAGGCATATTATGACAACTACAATGGTTCACAGGACTCAAACATTCAACAGTGTGGGCTCAGGGATGTTCTTGTTTTCCAGTATAAACACAAATAATAAACTTCAAGCTACATTTTTAAAAAAATTAAACACAGAAACTTAATGGTTATTTTCACTATGTGCTCTTCCAGTGGTTGCCCCTCTCTCTATTTTTTTTAAACAGTTGACATGGAACAAGGCAAAAAACAAGAAGAAAAAAAGCATTCAGCCTATACAACAATTTACTTCTGGTCAGCTTTGAATGCATAACCTCAGTCGAGTTGTTTTTACCTGCTGCAACACCCTACATCTTTATAATGGGTGCAAGAGCCTCTGTACATACTTCTTATACCCTTTTCTCTGCTTTACCAAGTTTTTGTTGCCTATCTCTAGAACTATCTGTACTCAACTTCTCCATGTTTTCACTACTTCTACATCCAAAACATGTACGGTTTGGTGCATCCTGATACTCAAAAGAGCTGAATCCAAGCATTGGTTATATTTAGACATTAACTTCTAATTTAGATTTAACAAGAACAAATGTATACAAACACAACAAGCAAACCAGGAAGCCTATGACAAGGCTCAAGAGCAGTCCATGTACAATACAGTATGATTGGACTTGATGATCTTAAAGGTCTTTTCCAACCTAAACAATCCTGTGGTTTGTTTTTAGCTTCTCAACTTACGTTTGTAGAACTAACTCCCACACCCAACATTATTAAAATATATGAGCAAAGCATGAAGAAAAAAAGCAAGCAGACTCTCATAAAGTGAGAAAGAAGCAAAGTATCATTTAAATTAAAACCTCCCACTTCAGAAGACGTAAGTACTTGAAGTGAAAACTATTCTGGCAGAGTACAGTCATACTGTAAGTGACATCTTGAAATACAGCATTAGTAGAGATTCCAGACCCTGTTCTTGTCACAAGCAATAAAGCGGGTGCACTACCACCTTGCCTTCTCCAGATTTCATTATTGGTCAAGTAACCAAGTCAGAAATCAACTCTCTAAAATTTAATTTCAAGACTTCAAATGAGCTGCAGAGAAGAATTATTTTTATTTTTAAGCAAAATAATTACATTGCTCTCCAAATTATTAAGAATTATTGAAGTCTAAGTATTCACCCTTTGTGCTCTTTCATGTTCTTCCCGTGCCTTCTTCACTCTTTCCATTCTTTCCTTGATTTCCTTTTCTTCACGCTTCCGCTCATATTTTCGGCGATGTTCGGCAATTTTCTGAGCCTGTTACAATAGAAGACCAAGATTTCATATACGTTTCTAGCATGCCACACAAGAAGTCTCAATACAAAATACATGTAAGCATAACTATCTGCTTCTCTACATTTATAAAAATAAGATTTGACTTCACATCCTTAAAGCCCTTTTGTTTTAGGAGTCATTTGCTACTTCCTCTCTACTTGTGTCTACTAAGCCCTAACCTGGATTCTCCAGAACATGCACTCTGGGACTGTTTGGGGTTTTTTTTTTGCTATAGAGCTCTGGGACTTGCACCACAGAACTCAAATATGCTATCATTCCACATCTCTTCCTGTTTTTATGCCAAAATATTTATTTCTCCAGGGCTAAAACCAGCAACTGCCCAGGAAAAGGGAATCTTTACTGGCACAGCAACAGGAAGCATAATTCCTCCTGCATACAGGTACGCTTTAGGTAGTGCTATTGCTGTTCCAGATGCCTTTGCAGCATATACAGCTGGACATAAGCAGATCAAAGAATTCCTGAACCAAACCAAGCAAGGGCTGGCGGGGAGAAAGCTTCCTTCCTATTATTGGCTTTTTCTCAAGACTATCACATCTACAGTTCCAGCAGAGGAGAGCAGTTAGCAATAAACTCCCCATTCAAGAGCTCATTTAGCAATAAACATTAACTGTAGCACTGCTTTCCTGAAAGCAGAATGTATCCTTATACAGCACTGCAAAAAGTGGTTCATGATTGTACAAATTGTGTATCCGGTCACCACATAACACTTCTCTAACTAAAAAAAATAACAAAAATCAAGGTTCAAGAACAGAGATACTATTACTGAAATGAACACTATTCCAATACGACTTATTTTAGCTAGGAGATACTCATTCTGTGCCACATCATTCTTGAAATACATTTAGGAGAGAAAGCGCACTGTGGGCACCAGACTGACTGGTATTGAACACTGGAGGAGCTGGCAGAACCTTGTGTTATGGCCATTAAGTAATGCATAAGAGAGGCATTAAGTTTTGGTTTTTTAATGAAATGCAATAGCTTCCAAGGTTTTGACTTTCATTGTTTCTAAGCATTTCTCAAAACAAAATAAGCATTTTTATAATTTATCTCAGATTTTTGGCTGAAAGTGCTACTATATCTTCTTCACTTATTAAAGATTAAAAAAAAAAAAGTTTTTGTTTTTGTTTTTCTTCAGCTACATACACAAATTCCCCACAGTTGGCAACTACACACCAATGTATGACAGAGATACTCTGCTGTTTCTGTGTGAGGGCAGATTAACTACAAAATAAAAGGTTCCCTCTGAGCCAAGCATTAACTACATGTATTATAGAAAAGGTTCAGACTTAAGGCCTAATTAGATTAACCACAGATCAATAGTCTCCAACACAGAAGACTAATAGATTGTAAAATGGTTTAAACTGCTGTTTTGCTAGAGACCATGTCTTTTACAAAAGTGTGGTACAAAAAACTGAAAGCTGACGTTATGAGACACAGGAATGTTGATGCCTGTGGTGGGTTAGCCTTGGCTGGTTGCCAGATGCTCACTAAGCCACTCTTTCATTTGACCTCCTCAACCGACAGCAAGAGAAAGTAAGATGGAGGATCTCCTGACTTGAAATAAAGACAGGGAGCTCACTCATCTACTACCATCATGGGCAAACCAGATTTAATATGGAGAAGATTAATTTATTGCCCACAAAAATAAAGGTGGATAATAAGAAACAAACATAAAACCAAAACCACCTTCTCTCCACTCCCTTTCTTCCCAAAGCTCAACTTCACTCCTTTGTTCCCCACTCTTCTACCTCCTTCCCAAACCAAAACGGTGCAGGGTGATGAGGGCTGTGGTCAGTCAGTAACACTGCTCCACTGCCACTCCTTCCTCCTCACACTTTTTTCCTGCTCCACCATGAGGTCTCTCCCACAGGATACAGTCCTTCACAACCTACTCAAATACAGGTCCTTCCCTCGTGCTGCAGTTCTCTAAGAACTGCTCCAGTGTGGGTCCCCCTTACAGGGTACAGTCCTTAAGCAAAAAGACTGTTCCAGCACGAGTCCTCCTTGGGCTACAGCTCCTGACAGAAAACCAGCTTCCCTGTGGGCCTTCTCTTCATGGGCCACAGTTTCTGCCAGGAGCCTGCTTCAGCATGGACTCTCCAAAGGCTGCAGCTTCCTTCAGAGCATATCCACTTGCCCTGGCATAGGGTCCTTCATGGGCTGCAGGTTGGTTATCTCCTCGACTGTGGACCTTCATGGGCTCAAGGGGGATAACCTGTTCCATGTGCTGCAGAGGAATCTCTGTTCCTGTGCCTGGCACACCTCCTCCCCTTCCTTCTTCACTGATCTTAGTGTCTCCAGAGTTGCTTCTCTCACTTTTTTTTTTTAACTCCCCTCTCTCACAGCTGTTGCACTGTGGTTTTTAGCCCTTTATTAAATATGGTATCAAAGAAAAACCACTGGTGTCACTGACAGGCGCAGCTTTGGCCAGCAAGTCTGGGTTGGCACCAGCAGGAACTGGTTCTGCCTGACATATGGACAGCCCCATGTCCCTTCTTCCCAGAGCCAGCCCTGTAGTCTCCACCTCCTCCCAGCTTTGCCTTTCAAACTCAATACAATGCAACAGTTGCAATCTGTGGTCTGTCAACCACCTTAAAGGAATGTGCAAAACAGATGAACAGTCCTACGTTTTTTGCACAGGAAGTTCTTCCTTAGAAGAATGCTGGGGTCAACCACTTGAGAAGAGCTGAAAACTAGTCTTACAGAGATTATGCTGCCCTCATGGGGTAGACTAATGAAAATACAAATCACAGCAAAGTGCTTCCTCTGTAAGCATGTTTGATCAATTCAGACGCATTTTGAAAAAAATCCATTATTACGGCACTCTCTTGCTCTTCTCAATGTTTCAGTCAAGATTCTAAAATGCCTGGTGAACTTCAATTAGTTCAGATTCTTTTGAAGATTTTAAAAAAGGAATATTATTCCATAGTTCAGCTACATGCCCAGCCCCAGAGACACAATTTCTCTACAAACAGCCGTAAACAGCTGTGATTGAAGACAGAAGTATTTATAAACTCAGTCTGAAGTGTAAGATGACACCTGAACACACTCCCCTGAGACAATGCATACTGGAAGAATATGAAGGCAGCAATGCCACTCAAATAGAGGAGGAACCTCCATCACACACATGCCTCCCACTTACTCTTGGTTGCACCTCCTTCAGCATGGCACTAGCATCTTCATCATAATCCAGTTTACAAGCTAATGCAAGATCATGAGCAGCCTCCTCCCAGTGACCCAGAAGCCTGAAATTCAGAAGACACCAACACTCATAAAAAAGCAAATTGAACTGTTACAGTTCTTCAAAATATTTACAACCATGCAGTATTCAGTATTTTTACCTGCAGCTATATGTACTTACAGAAGTTAATAATCATGGTGTTTTCTGTAACCTGCACACTACAATACCATTACATGATATTTGCTTGCTTCATACCCTTACAGTAACTTTTGCTATAAGTAACAATTAGGGAAAGAACCCTCAGTCAACTATTGTCATTGCTTGCTATGAACAAGAAAGGTACAACAGGGAGAAGTTACCTTACCTAAACACATGAAGCACAATAACAAAAATACTCTGCATCACTGGGCACATGGTCAGTGTAAAGCTACACATTGAGTGTTCTGTACAAATCTACACCACTTGCTACCTCAAGCTTAAGTGGACCTTCTTTGCCCAGAACTCAAATATCCCAGGTAACCAAATGCACCATGTTGAAAAGGTCATTACAAGCTACTGCGCATAATTCTTAACTACTCATTTATATAAACTCCTGAAAATCAAAAATTTAAGCAAATGATGGTATGCCTAAATGGTCAAAGCACTTCTGCCTACAGAGGTGTTAATCCAAACCATGCACCAGTCTTCTCTCTCTTAGACTCCGTGGTATTTATTAAAATTGTAGATTTTAACAAACTACCCTTTTTAAAGACTGTTGAAAGTGCTTTTTTCTTGGGTCAGTTCTATTAGCATTTACTCCTTCCATTTTTTTCATTTATATTTTTAAACACATCATAAGAAGCATCACTATATTTTTTGGGGGCTGATTTATTGTAATTAAAAAAAAAAGTTTAACTATAGCTGGGAGAGGATGCACACTGTTATAATGACATTTTAGAGAATCACACCATTTGCTTAGTACCACTCTCCACTCATGACAAATAACAACTAGACAGTTTAATGTACTATGTAAAAGAGCTCTAGAATCTAAAAATATGGCCAGCAGAGAAATGTTTAAGAAATATAAGTTAGTAAATAAAAAGTGGACTAAGTGAAAACAAAAGACCGCCAAATAAACAGTGAGGGTGACGGAGCCCTGGAACAGGCTGCCCAG